>CAUYON010004609.1:0-16366 GCA_963573935.1 Arctocebus calabarensis | reverse complement strand
GCCCCCTTCCTTCTTGATGATGTCCTTCGTAACTCATTACCAAGCCTAAGGCTAAATGGTGCAGGACTTGAACCATACCTGCCCATTCTCAATTTACTTACCAGATCATGTAAGTCTCAGTATATGTCCAGTGGCTTGTCTATGATTAGCAAACTTACTTAACTTAAAACATTCCAACGTGACTATCACTATGGTCACCCCTGGCCATCTGGTGACCATAGTAATATTCAGCAGTGAGGCATATAGCACTTTTTCTAGGATGAGTTCATGTGCTTAATTGTTAGACCTCATATAATGACATCTCTGATGGCCACTCCAGAAAAAGAGTTCCAGAATTGCTTTGAAAGGTGGACTAGGTGCTGGTTGGTGCATAGCTTCCCAAAGTTACCTCAAAGGTGATCATAGTGATATTCAGCAATGAAGTATATAGCAGTTTTTCTAGGATGCATTTGAAAACTTAATTGTCTGACCCCGGTGTCCTCTTACAATATATGTATTCATATATATATGAATCTCCCTTCTCATATATATGTATTCATAGTATATATTAATTGTAAGGAATTAGCTCAGAAGATAATGGAAGCTGACAAGTCCCAACTTCTAGAGTCAGCAATCTGGAGACCCAAGAGAGCCATGATTAAAGTCCTAATTTGAATGTCTGGCAAGTTTGGTATCCAAGAAGAGACAGTGTTTCAGTTTGATTCCAATGGCAGGAAAAGATCAATGTCCCAGATCAGGCACCATGACGGAAGAGTTGTCAGGTTCATGGAGAGGTCAGCCTTCTTGTTCTATTTATGCCTTCAACTGATTGTATAACCAATCACATGAGGGCAATCTGCTGTACTGAATGCACTTATTCAAATGTTAATCTCATCCAAAACATCTGCACAGAACCACCTAGAATAATGTTTGATCAAATATCTGGGTACCTCATGGTTCAGTTAAGTTAACACATAAAATTAACCACCACAGATATGATCTTAATTATTTAAAATAATGCTGCACTTTAATTTTAATATTTGGACCTTTACTTTTTTGTAGTGTCCTTTTAATGTTATGCTAGTTTTCATTTTTCCTAGTGTTTCTGTGTGTTCTTATTCCTTTGCATTTGCCTTTGTCATATGCTTAATTTTTTTTCCAGCCTCCTCTCTGTCATATTTTGTGTGGTATTCTCTCTCTCTCCCTCCTGGTGTTCTCCCTCTCAGAGTCCTCTCACTTCTCTTCCAAAATAGATTGGTAACTCTGTAGGTCTCCTGTCATCTTAGGACTTTCCTTCTTTAGCTTTCCCAATTAGTTTCAATTTCTTTGCTTCCCATAACCTTTTATTTCCTGCTTTACTCTCTTTTTTAGCTAGAGTAAATTGTTAAGTAACTTTTAAAGAAAAGGTAGATAGAAAGAAGACTTTGTCAGTTAACTATGTCAATCAAGTGCCATGACACTTAATTATTGAATTGAATTTATATAGAATTTTAAGTTGAAAATATTTTTTTTTCTCAGCATTTGCAAAGTATCACGTTTTTTTCTAGCATATTTTTTTGCCTACAAGAAATATAGTGTCTATGTAGTTATTATTCTGGAATAATTTGTATTTTCTTTTTGAAATGTTCACTTTATCTTTGGTGCTCTAAAATATCTTTAAAAGGTATCTATAGTCTTCCATTCTCTTCAGAGTCTATTTTAATGTGAAGATAGCCTCTTTAGCTATGGAATATTACTATCTATTATTTCTTTCAGAAAGCACTGCCTTCTCATTTTGTTGTTTTCTCTTTAAAAAGTTTTTATTTTGTGGGGGAGAGGCCTGTCCAATGTCACCTGGGAAAACCACCCTGCAAGGGTAGGAAAAAAGCCTGGGTCTAAACTGTAGGTGGTGAATCAGGGGGCTGAGGCCCTACCCGACTCCTCTGAGCTGGAGCTTCAAGAAAGAGAGGAAGGAAATCTCATTTTTGACTGAAGCAGCCAGTTTTCAACCAAGAAGGTAAAGCAGGATTAGGTGGAGGCATACCCACGTATGTCCTGCCCCTTCTGAGCTCTGGCACCATTGTCTCTGAGACTTGCTCTGGTTACTCGTGTCCCTTCTAGGCAGGTATCTCTTCTGGGCCTTCCTTTCACCAGTGGTTGGAATTTCTTCCCAAATCTTCTATCAATTTCCTTTATATTACTTTTCACTTTGTCGTCTTTTGAATGTTTTTTTTTAGCAATATGGCAATGGTATTTTTCACTTCTAAGATCTCTTTCTTGTTCTCTCATTGTCCCACATTCTTATTTTAGGTATATAACTTTTTTTTGCATTTTGTAATTTTTATTTATTTATTTTTTTGGAAATGAAGTCTCACTTTGTCACCCTCAGTAGAGTGCTGTGGCATCATAGTTCACAGCAACCTCAGACTCTTGGTCTCAAATGATTCTGTTGCCTCAGCCTCCCAAGTAGCTGGGACTACAGGTGCCTGCCACCATGCCTGGCTATTTTTAGAGATAGGGTCATATTGTTGCTCAGGCTGTCTCAAACTTGTGAGCTCAGGAAATCTACCTACCTTGGCCTCCCAGAGTGCTAGGATTATAGGCAAGAGTCACCACACCTGGCCCTCTCTCTTTAATTTTTGAAAGATTTTCCTCTGTTTCCTGAATTATCTCTATTTTACTTAAGGTCAGTTTTTCTATTAGTTTTGGTCTTTCTTTTTTTACATTGCAGATTCTCCTCATTCTCTTATTGATTCTGTACAGAAGAATCTTAGAGAAGAACAAAAGATAAAGGAACTAGTGTGGTTTCCCATATTGTGTAAATGGAAGATTTCTGACATGGTGGGAATCCTGGCTGGGAGCTAAGTCTGGAGAGGAAGGGAACACATTATGTATGATTCAGGCTTCACTTTAGGGACAGTAGGCAGGAAGAAGAGGGCATCTAGACTAAAGGGTATCCAGAAATACCATAAGAAGAGGGCTTTATTATAGGAAAGGGGTATCTTTGCTTTTCCCAGGAGTTATTTCAATTATGTAAGAAAAGCCTTACCACACTGTTTGATTGTAGAAATTTGTTGTAATTCTGTGAGAAAGGAGAGGGGAATAGAATGACTTATATTGGTTCAGCTGTTGCAAATACAGAGCACGGAAGCCCTACTTCACGTTCCATTTGTCATTTCTTCCTTCCCTAAACCTACTGCTCTAAAGCCAAGATTCCCTCCAGGTTACAGTGTACAGGTTGGTTTTTATTCCTGCAGACTCTGTAAAAGGTTTTTTTTTTCACAAATGTGCTTACATCTGTTTTCTTTTTTATCAGAAACTTTATTGAAATTTGCATCCTATTTATCGTTATATATATTTTATAAATATAAAAGTATACTTTCATATCAGTGGTAAGTGTTGAGGAGCAAGGACCTTGAACTATAAGTTCACATTTTGAACCATAAATTTCTTCACTGGAGCAAGATGGCTGAATACAAGTTTTGTAACATCACACTGGAGAGCATCTATTTTGTCCATTACCCCTGGATGAGAGTACCTTTACAGGAATCTGGGAATTCAACAGAGAAGTTGCTGTATACTGTTAGAGCAAAAAGTCTAAGATAAATAAGGAAGGTAAGAAAAATCATTTCACTCTACCTATATTAGCCCTCCCCCAAGTGCAACAGTTCAGTATCTAGAGAGACATCCTCAGCTCCTGAGTTCTCCCACAGAGGAAAGTGAGATTATAGTGAGCAAGCACCCAGCTACCCAAGTCATGCAGGCTGCTGTTCAAGAAGCTCACTTCCTTTTTGGTTCTTCTAGATCTCTTAGGTGATTGGCAGAGCTAGGTGGTTTGAAGAACGTGGGGCGGGAAAGAGGGTCCACTCTGTGGACTCAGTAAGGAAGCCTGCCGATAAGCTGCTTGGGGACTTCATCTGTGAACCCATGGACATACCAAACACTACGTGTGCCTCATCTCCTCTCTCAAAAGGCCAGCTTCCTGACCACCCACCCATGGATGGTAAATACAAATGTCTCATGCAGATAGCTGGCTCAATTCTGCTGAAATGCAAGAAAACTTAGGAATTTGATCATTTTAGGACATTAATCTAGAGAAAACAAATGAGAAGCTTTCAACACCTGGCCTGGTTTACAGAATTGAGAGAAGGCATACATTCTTATGAGTTCCCCCCAAGGAGTACAGAGTGGATGTAAGAGGTCAGAGAGAGCCTAAGAATCTCTAGCTGGGATAACTGGTGAAGGTGTTTCTCTATTGAAGCCAGTGATTAAAGAATGAAGGAACCAACTGCCTTTTCATATGTGGAGACAGCAACATAAGTCTCAAGTAACATTAAATATGACAGCACCAAAGGAAAACAATAATATTCTAGTAACCAACATTAAAGAAATGGAGGTCAACAAATTGCCTGACAAACAATGCAAGATCATTGTTTTTGTTTTTGCAGTTCGGCAGGGCCGGGTTTGAACCCACCACCCTTGCTGGCGCCCTACTCACTGAGCCATAGGTGCCACCCTAAAGGTCATTGTTTTAAGAAAGCTAAGAGAGCTACAGGAAAACACAGATAGACAACTGAATAAAATTAGTAAAACAATACATGAGCAAAAGTCAAAGTTCAATAAAGTAATAGAAATTATAAAAAAGAACAATTACATTCTGGAGCTGAAAGAAACAGTGAATGCAATGAAAAATGCAATAGAGAATGTCAACAGCAGACATAAGCAGAAGAAAAGATCTATTTAGGATGGTGCCCATAGCTCAGTGGGTAGGGCATCGGCCATGTATATACCAAGGCTGGTGGGTTTGAACCTGGCCTGGGCCAGCTAAACAACAACAACTACTACAACAAAAAAATAGCCAGGCATTGTGATGATGCTACTTGGGAGGCTGAGGCAAGAGAATTGCCTAAACCCAAAAGTTTAACGTTGCTGTGAGCTGGAATGCCAGAACACTGTACCAAGGGGTGACATAGTGAGACTCTGTCTCAAAAAAAAAAGCAAAAGAAAGAAACTATCTGTTTAAAGATATGAATAAATGAACTTGAAGACAAATCATCTGAAATTGTTTAGTCAGTAAAGAAAAAAAAAAGGAGTGAAGACCGTCTACAAGATTTAAAAAAACAATCAAGAGAGATAAAATTTGTATTATGAGAGTTTTAAAAGAAGAGAGAGAAAGGTAGAGAAGATGGAATCTTATTTTTTAAAAAAGCTGAAAACTTCCCAAATCTAGAGACAGAGATAGACATCCAGATACATGGAAGTCAAAAGTCTACAAACAGCACAAAGAATGTTACACTGAGACACTTTAAATCAAACTGACAAAAATCAAAAATAAATAATTTTAAAAGGGGCAACAGAAAATAATTTTGTCACAAGGTAGTCTCCATATGGCTGTCAGAAAATGTCATAGCAGAAATTATGCAGGGCAAAAGGGAGAAGGATATGTTCAAAGTGCTGAAAGAAAAAAAACTGTCAACCAAGAATATTTTATGTGGCAAATTTGTTCTTCAGAATTGAAGGTAAGAATGGGCATGGTGGCTCATGTCTATAATCCTAACACTCTAACAGACATATATAGAACATTTCATCCAGAGCAATAAAATGAACATTCTTCTCAAGCACACATCGAGCATGGTCCAGGATAGATCATATATATATGTATGTACTATACATATATGATCTATCCTGTAGCATATATATATATATTTTTTTTTTTTTTTTTTTTTGGCCAGGACTGGGTTTGAACCCCCTACCTCTGGTATATGGGACAGGCAACCTACTCCTTTGAGGCACAAGGTCTGCCCAGGACAGATCATATTTTAAATCACAAAATAAACCTTAACAAATTTAAGAATATTAAAGTCCTATCAAACATTTTTCCTGACCACAATGGTATAAAACTAGAAATCAGTAGCAAGAGGTAAACTGACAAATTCACAGATAGATGGAAATTAAACAATATATTATTGAAGAACTTAATGAATCAAAGAAGAAATCAAAATGGAAATTTAGAAAATGTCTTTAGACTGAAAAAAAAAATAGAAACATAACATTGCAAACCTATGTGATGCAGCAAAAACAGTTTTAAGAGGGAAATTTATAGCAAAAAATGACTATGAAATAAAAAAGAAATAGCTCAAATAAGTAGCCTAAATCAGAAAAAGAAAAACAAAATAAGTCCAAGCCTAATAGAAAGAAGTAACAAAACTCAGAACAGAAATGAATAAAATAGACACTAGAACAACTATTGAAAATACCAACAAAACTAATAGTTTTTTTAAAAAAGTAAACAAGTAACAAGACTGTAGCTAAAATAATGAAGAAGAAAATAGAGAAATAAAATTGTAAGTGGAAGAGAAGACATTGTGATCTCTTTCATGAAAATTAAAATGATCATAAGAGACTACTATGAATAATTACACTCCAATAAATTAGATAACAGAAGAAACAGATACATTTTCAGAAACATACAAACTATCAAGACTGAATTATGAAAACATAGAAAATCTGAGCAGATCAATAATGAGCAAGAAGGTAAATCAGTAATCAAAAATGTACCCAAGAAACAAAAAGTCAGGACCCAATATCTTCACTGGTAAATTCTATTGAATATTTAAAGGATTAATGTCAATTCTTTTCAAACTCTTCCAAATATTGAAGACGATGGAACATTTGCAGATGTAATTCAAAAGGGCAGTGTTACTCTGATGCCAAAAACATTGTAAGAAAAGAAAACTACAAGCTAACATCTTCGATGAATATAGAAGAAAAAATTCTCAATAAAAAACTAGCAAATTGAATTTAGCAGTGTATTAAAAAGATTATACATAGGCTGAGCCTGGGGCATCACGTCTATCATCTCAGAATTTTGGGAAGTTTAGGTGGGAGGATCACTTGCACCCAGGAGTTCAAGGTTACAATGACCTGTGATTGGAATCCAACTTGGGAGACAGAGCAAGACCTATCTCTAATTAAAAAAAAAAAAAAAAAAAAAAACTTGACAGACTCAATAACCTTTCATGATAAAGACTTTCAACAAATTTGTTATAGGAAGAGCTTATCTCAACACAAGAAGAGCCATTTATGAGCAGCCTACAGCTATGATCATGTACAAAGGGCCTATTAGATCAGTAAAAAGGGAAAGATCCTGATGTTTGCTACCTCTATTCAACATAGTACTGAAAGTCCTAGCCAGAATTATAAGACAAGAATAAGAAATAAAAAGCATGCAAATCAGAAAAGAAGTAAAATTATCTATCTAGATCTTAAAGATAGAAAACCTAAAGTCACAAAATAAAAAATCCACATACAAGTCGTATTTATATACACTAACAATGAGCTATCTGAAAAAGAAATTAAGAAAATAATTCCATTTATAATAGCATTAAAAAGAATAAAATACTTAGGAATAAACCTGCCTAAGGAGAATAAAGACTTGTACTTTGAAAAGTATAAAACACTGATGAAAGAAACTGAAGAAGACATAAATAGGATATCCTGTATGTAGGGATTAGGGGAATTAATATAATCAAAATGTCCATACTACCCAAAGTGATCTAAATACCCAATGCAATCCTTATAAAAATTCTTACGGCATTGTTTTTACAGAATAGAAAAAAAAATCTAAAATTCATATAGAATCACAAAAAACCCTCAATAGCTAAAGCAGTCTTCAGCAAGAAAAACAAAGACTCATTTCTAAATTAAACTACAAAGCTACAGTAATCACAATAGTATAGGAGCAGTATAAAAACAAATGCACAACAAAACAGAATAGATAGCCCAGAAATAAATCAAAGCATATGTAGTCACTAAATTTTTGTCAAGGCCACCAAGAAGACAAAATGGGGAAATGATATTCTTTAATAAATTTTGCTGGAAAACCGAATAGCCTCTGCAAATAAATAAATCTGTATTACATTATGCACAAAATTCAACTCAAAATGTATGAAAGTTTAATTACTAGAATAAATCATAGGGGAATTCTTCATAAGATTGGTCCTGGCAAAGATTTGTTGTTTTTTCTTTTTTTAATAGAGCACCAAAGGCACAGACAACAAAGGTGTCTTATTCAAAAATAAAGAAGTGAGATTACATCAATCTAAAAAAAACTAAGTACATCAAAGGAAACAACCAACAAAACGAAACGCAGCCTAGAGATTGGGAGAAAATATTTGCAAACCTATCTCAGAAAGGGTTAATGTCCAAAATATGAACTCTTATAACTCAGTGGCAATAAATAAATGATAAAAGAATAAAAACAAATAATTTTTAAAAAGAGCAAAGAACTTAAATAGACTTTTTTTTCCAAAGAAGATGTGAAAATGGTCTACAAAAATATGAAAAGTTGTTCAATGTCGCTGATCTTCAAGGGGCTGCAAATCAGAAACATAATGACATACCACTGATTAGTACAGCTGTTGTTAAAGAGTCAAAAGAGGGTGGCGCCTGTGGCTCAAAGGAGTAGGGTGCTTGCCCCATATGCTGGAGGTGGAGGGTTCGAACTCAGCCCCGGCCAAAAACCACAAAAAAAAAAGAGTCAAAAGATAACAAGCATTGATGAGGATGTGGAAAAAGGGAACCTTTCCACAGTGTTGGGGTTGGAATGTAAATTAATAAAGCCATACAGTGGATATGTTCTTGAAAAAACTAAAAATAGAGCTATTGTAAGATCCAGCAATGCCACTTCTGTGTATATATCCAAAGGAAATCACTATCTTGAAGAGATGACCTCTCATGTTCACTATTGCTTTATTCAATTCACAGTTGTCAAGGTAAAAACAACATGTCTGTGGATGAATTAATGGATAAAGAAAAGTAGTGTGTGTGCATATATATACATATTGGGATATTAGCCTTAAAAATGAAGGAAGTCCTGCTGTTTGTAACATCATGGATGAACCTAGAGGATATTATGCTAAATGAAGTAAGCTGGACACAGAAAGACAAATACTTCATGATAATAATTATAGTCCATGTTAAATTTAAAAATGTGAACTCCTGGAAAGAGGGAGTGGAATGGTGGATGACAGGGGCTGGAGAGTGGGTGAAATGGGAAAATGTAGGTTAATGAGTGGAAACCTTAAGTTGTAAGATGAATAAGTTCTCAAAACCTAACTTCTGGTGATGATACTTAATAATAAGGTATTTAGGCTTGCTGCCCATAGCACAGTGGTTATGGTGCCAGCCACAAACACTGAGGATGGGAGGTTCAAACCCGGCCTGGGCCAGCTAAACCACTACAACAAAAAGAAATTAGCTGGGCATTGTGGGGGTGCCTGTAGTCCCAGCTACTTGGGAGGTTGAGGCAAAAGAATTGCTTGAGCCCAAGAGTTTGAGGTTGCTGTGAGCTGTGATGCTACAGCACTCTACCGAGGGCAACACAGTGAGACTCTGTCTCAAAAAAAAAAAATAATAATCATGTATTTACACTTGAAATTTGAGAGAACAGATGGCAAGTATTCTAACTATATATACATACACAAAAAGCAAAGATCACTGTCTTAGTCTATTATGTGCTACTATAACAAAATACCTTGACTGGGTAATTCATAAAAAAAGAGAAACTTATGTCTTTATAGTTCTGGAGGTTGGGAAGTCCAAGATCAAGGCGCTTGCATCTAGTGAGGGCCTTCTTGTTGTGCCATCCCATGGCATAAGGCAGAAGAGGGGAGTGATCTTATTCTTTCATACCAAACCCACTCCTAAGATAACAGCATTAATTCATTCATAATGGCAGAGCCTAATCATCTTTTAAAAGTCCCACCTGTAATATCATTAAACAATATCCTACAACAGTGGCAATTAAGTTTCCATCACGTATTTTTTGGGAGAAATAGTCAGTCAAGCCATTGTGTAACCATGTGATGTGATGGCTACATTAATTAAGTTGATTGTAGTAATCATGTTGTAGCGTATATGTATTAAACATATACAATCTTTTCTTTTGTCAATTATACATTAGTGAAGCTCGAAAAATAGTATCAAAATTTCTTCTCTACTCTTAATATGTTTGGGGGTTGTTTTTTTACATAACAATTTTTATATTTCTCTAAAGTAACACTTAAAAATAACAAAACAAATCATATGTTTATTCTCCCAGCTTATCTGGGTGTTCATTTGTCATAGTTACAGGCAGGAAAATATCCAAAGCTATTGTCTGAAGCCACTTAATGAATGCAAAGTATTATCCTGAGCAGACTTACATGCTAACATTGGATTAATCCATTTCACACTTTACTGTTTCACAGGTTGGCCCATTAGGTTTTGAACTTTTACTGTTAATATTCTATTATGTTTTCCAAAAACAGCAGGAAACATAAGATGAAGAGAGATTGCTTATTGCATTTATTATTTCATGGATAATATGAATGAGACTTCTCTTCTACTGGAGTTTTAAATCTATAGTTAAATCATGTAATTTCATTTTTTAAAGGGAAACCTACCCACAAGTAAATTAAAAACAGAAGAGTAGATTCATGTCTGGATCTTTATTTAACGGAAGCTGGGTAGGTGGCTGATGGAAAATCAGAGCAATAGGGTATTAACAGGCCTCTGGAACTTAGTATGCTGACTGCTGTTTGATGGTTTAGTTTGTTTTCTTGTGTTTTAAATTCTCCAACACAAAATTGATTCAGAAGGGTTGTTAAATATGAAGTTTTAAGAAAATCTGGCCAATTTATTTTACTCTTATTTTCCTTATTATTTTGTACATAAAAGTGATACATAATAAGATATGTATGGTAAAATCAATATAAAAGTGTATCTTCAACACATGTAAAAAAATTCAAAGTAATGAGATAATTTTACATTAGAGTTTAATTGGCAGTAGTTTTTCATTATTAGTAGTATATAAAATAATGGCATGTTTTATAATTGGTGGTGTCTTACATTTGATAAAATATGATAATTTGAAAACATTTTCTTACTATTTGTATATCTGTAGTTAAGTACTCATTCTCATTGCCAATATAATGTATTTGTGACTTTTTAATTAAATATTTCCACATTCTATTGGTGCATTAAGGAGTTTGGGACCACTCTGTTTTTACTGCATTTTGTTTCTTCTATATTCATTGAATTTTCTGTTTTCTTTGGATTTTGTTCTTTTTTCTCTCAGCTAAGTTTGACTACTTAGTGCATTTTTTTCTCTGATAAATACAATTAGTCTACATGTTTTTCTTTGAACACTACTTTGCTATTATCTTATTCATTTTGATTAATGTTAAGAATTTGTCAGTTCAATACAGTTTAAAGTTTACCTTTTAATTTTTCTCTTTAAATCAGGAAGTATTATTTATAAGGTTTTTCACCCTAGTGGATAGCTAATGATGGTAATGATTTAGAAAGGGAAACATTCTCTGAGCTTCACTTTTTCTTTCTTTCTCTGTCTCTTTGTCTTTCTACCTATATAATTGTGGTCACAAAGACTTCAGCCAATATATTTTTAATTTGGGAAATTTATTTATTTATTAATTTTTGAGACAGAGTCTCACTTTGTTGCCCTTGGTAGAGTGCTGTAGTGTCATAGCTCACAGCAACCTCAAACGCTTGGGCTAAAGTGATTTCTTGCCTCAGCCTCCCAAGTAACTGAGACTACAGGCTCCTGCCACAACCCTGAGCTATTTTTTAGAGATGAGGTTGCACTCTGGCTCAGGCTTGTCTTGAACCTTTGAATGCAGGCAATCCACCTGCCTTGGCCTCCCAGAGTGCTAGGAAAACAGGTATGAGCCACCATTCCTGGCCCTTATTTGAGAAATTTAAGAAAGATTTTTTTTCCTTGTCCAATAAGCATGGCCACATTTTGGTAAACATTACTATGTCTATTTATTTATTTATTGTTTTGTTTTTTTTTTAAGACAGGGTCTTTCCCTTTTTCCCAGGCTGAAGTACAGTGGTGTAATCACAGCTCACCATCACTTTGCTCACTTCTGGAGTCAAGCAATCTTCCTACTTCAGCTTCAGCCAGGACCACAAGTGAGCAACACCACACCTGCCTAATTTTATTTTATTTTATTTTTTGTAGAGACTGGGTTGCTCTCAAATTCCTGGTCTCAAGTGATCCTCTAGCCTCAGCCTCCCAAAATTCTGGGACCGCAGTGTAAGCTACTGTAGCAGGCATACTTCATCATTGTTAAAAGAGATATTTTAAAAATATTCCACAGTAATCATAGATTTATGGGATTCTTTTGTACTTCTATTGATTTTGATTTATATATTTTGAAGTTATTTTGACATTTTATATCTTCTTGGCTGACTGTTCCTCTCATGAATATAAAGTTTCACTTTAAAGCTATTTGTCTTGATTTTTACTCATTATGTTATTATGTTTAAATAGAAGCCTGCAGGACTACAGGAAACTTCACCATGCTTTCTACCCTTACAACTAATTTCCTGCGGCTTCACTTACCTGCATATGCAGTTGGAGAACTCTTTACGGGGATGCTATTCTCAAAGGTGAACATGCCCTTCATTTTTATTTTTTCATTTCCTGTTTTATTGTGTAGATTAAAGGTGCACAACATGATGGGTTTTTTTTTTCAACATGAAGTTTTGATATTGAAGGAGCTAAGGAAAATTTACCCCCAAATATGACTCCTTTGTATAAAGAATATTTTGAATTAAAGGCCATTCATGATCAAGAAGCATTGGAAGAGGCCATTCCTCAATCTGCATAAAATCTGATAACCTGATTGGGAGTCAAAAGGGGCTGCTGACTGTCATTTTACATCCTAATACACCTGGCCTGGCCCCAAATCATTTAAAACACAATATATCTCTCAGGTTAATTTATAAATCAATCTGTTTTCTCCCTCCTACACATCCCCCACCCCCCGTTACCCCTTGCTGCACCTATGCTTTCCACATTCTCCCCCTTCCTTCTAAAAGGTATCTATAAAGGTCTCTAACCATCACTGAGACATTATGTAATCCTTCTTAGGTGACCCCTCCCATGTGCATGGTATTTGGAAATGATTGTGAGTTGATCTTTCTGTAAACCAACCAAGGGAAAAGGGTATGTTTCACCATGATCCCTACAATATACCTATACAAAATGAAATTATTACAGCAGGTAAGCAATATAACATAACCACTATCTCATATAGTTTACTTTTATGTGTGTGTATGGTAAGACAACCTAAAATCTACTCTCTCAGAACATTTCCAGCATATAATATAACACTATTAGCTGTAGCCATCGTGTAGATCTCTAGATTTATTCATCCTACATACATGAAACTTCATATTCTTTGACCTACATCTCCTTATTCTTTTTCCTCCCCCATTCCCTACCTCTGGTAACTACTATTTTCTTTTCTGTGTTTGACTTTTTTCCTGATACCATATATAGGAGAGATCACACAGTATTTTTCTTTTTGTGTGGCTTATTTTACTTAACATAATGTTCTTCAGTTATCCATGTTGTCATGAATGGCAGGATTTTTTTCTTTGTAAAAGTGGAATAATATTCCATCATCCATACACCCACCACCAACACAATTTCTTTATCCAGTTATCTGTCCATGGCATTTGGGATTTTTCCGTATCTGACTTTGTGAATGATGCTGCAGTTAACGTGGGAGGGCAAATGTCTTTATGGGGTGCTGATTTCATTTCCTTGGGTATATACCCAGAAGTGTGATTGATTCTATTTTAAATCTTTTCAGGGACTCTCATTCTGTTTTGCATAGTGGCTACACTAGTTTACATTCCAACCAGCAATGTATAAAAGTTCTCTCTTTTTTAATAGTCTCACCTGATAAGGCTGATGTAGAGACCTGTTCAAATAGAACCACCTGCCCAGGAAGAGATGAATGCACCAAACCCTACCTCTCTGAACTTTTATTTTCCCATCCACCTTAATCAATGTGCTGACTTCCTTTCAAACTCAGCTCACTCACACCCAAGTGGAATAAAGGCCTCGTTGCTCACATAGAAATTGGACTCCAATTGTTTCGTTCACATCTCACAATAATTTCTCATTTTCAGTCCTTAATCTCTCATAATCAACACTTGCTATCTGTTGTCTGTTTGGTAATAGCCATTCTAACAGGTGTGAGGTGATATCTTATTGTGATTTTGATTTGCATTTCTGATACAGGATTTTCCCTATTCAGGGCCGAATAAGGACCCCAATTTTCTAGGCCTAACAAACAGACTTTTTCTCTCCAAACTGCACTCTGAATACAAGCAAGACAAGAGAAAAGCAGTTTTTCCAGTATTTCATGTAAGCCCAGTATCTTCTGGTTTTTTTTTTTGTTTTTTTTTTTTTTGTTTTTTTGGTTTTTGGCCTGGGTTGGGTTTGAACCCACCACCTCCAGCATATGGAGCTGGTGCCCTACTCCTTTGAGCCACAGGTGCCACCAGCCCAGTATATTCTGGAATAGACTTCCTGCCTGTTTTTGCCCTGAGCTGGGAAGGACTACATTCATTTGTTAACTACTCATTCATTTGCTCATCAACTTTGAAGTCTGCCAAGTCCCAGACAAATGTAATTCTTAAGATCTCCCTATTTACGAAACAGTATAGAACCCCTAGACAAAAATGCTGGGGGATTTCCCACTTGGGTTCCCCCTGACCACCACCAGGTTCTGGTGCCTTTCTTTCCTTCTATTACTTTCCACCTAATAAATCTTATCACTTACCTCTGTGAACCTACTGCAGACAGAAAATCTGTGAACATTTACATGATGATTAGTGATGCTGAACACTTCTTTATATACCTGTTGGCCATTTGTATATCTTTCTTTGAAAAATGTCTATTCAGCTCTTTTGGTAATTTTTTTGCAATTGAGTAATAAGAGTTCCTTATATATTTTGGATATTAATCTCATCAGATACCTAGTTTGCAAGACTGCCTTTTCATTTTATTGATTGTTTCCTTTGCTATGAAGAAGCTTTTTAGTTTGTAGTCCTGCTTTATTTTTGGTTGTGTTTCCTGTTCAAAAAACCATTGTCATTAATTGTCCTCATATCAAACTTGAGTACATGGGATTCATGCTTCTCCATTCTTGAGATGCTTTACTAAATGAGGACAATTAATGACAATTATTGACACGGTGGGGGTGAAGGAAGGGGAGAGCAGAGAGAGGAAGAATGAGAGAGGGGTGGGGAAAGGAAGAGCAGAGCGAGGGAAGGAGTAAGCGGGGTGGGGTCTTGGGGTCTTGGTGTGTGCCACACCTTTTGGGGGCAAAACACGATTATAAGAGGGGCTTTTCCCAACAAATACAACCAGTGTAACATGGTTTCTTTTACCCTAATGAATCTCCAACAATAAAAAAATAATAATAAAATAAAAATAAAAGATTAAATTTGAGGGGTGTGATACTCATCATCATTTATAAATTATTAAATCATTATTTCAAGATATTAGTGACCAAATTCCTGCCCTTCTGATGTACCCAATCAAGTATTTTATCTTACTGGTATAAACTTGGCATCTCTGACCTGTTAAGTGGCTTATGCCCTCAGCTCCTTTCTCTTTCAGTCGGGGCAGATTGTCATGTCTATCTAGTCTTTCCTAACCAGATATCAATTACTTGTGAAATGGCTGGTCAGCAAATGGCTGTGGCTAAAAAGTGGAGGGAAAATTCATTTGTTTACATGGAGAAAAATGGAAATAAAATGTCTGCATTTGTTCCAATAACAAAATGTCTGCCTCATAATTCAGACACTTGAAACATATCACACCCTTAGGTGGAGTATTTGGCCATACAGAATAAATTCATTCTTGATAATGACAATGCACATATATGCAAGTCAATTATTACTATTCAAGATACAGTGTTTTTCTTTTCCACTTGAAAGTACTGGTAATCCATTTCATTTGTTCAGTACATTATATTTTTCAAGGCATATTCTGGTAACTTCTTAAAACTGTCTGAGATAGGTATTAGCATCATTTTGCAGGTGAGAACACTAAGACTCTAGGAAATTTTTTTTTTTTTATTGTTGGGGATTCATTGAGGGTACAAGAAACCATGTTACACTGGTTACATTTGTTAGGAAAAGCCCCTCTTACAATCGTGTTTTGCCCCCAAAAGGTGTGGCACACACCAAGACCCCAAGACCCCACCCCGCTTACTCCTTCCCTCTCTCTGCTCTTCCTTTCCCCACCCCTCCCTCATTCTTCCTCTCTCTGCTCTCCCCTTCCTTCACCCCCACCGTGTCAATAATTGTCATTAATTGTCCTCATATCAAACTTGAGTACATGGGATTCACGCTTCTCCATTCTTGAGATGCTTTACTAAGAATAATGTGTTCCACTTCCATCCAGGTTAATACAAAGGCTGTAAAGTCTCCATTTTTCTTAATGGCTGAATAGTATTCCATAGTGTACATATACCATAGCTTGTTAATCCATTCCTGGATTGGTGGGCATTTAGGTTGTTTCCACATTTTGGCGATC
>CAUYON010004608.1:0-14231 GCA_963573935.1 Arctocebus calabarensis | reverse complement strand
CTCTGGCTGGGTGAAGAATGGACAGCGGTGTAGAAATGCGATGAGACACAGGGGTGTGTCTGTTGGTAATGACTGAGGGCAAACCCAGCCAGGCCTGTGTGTTCAGACTCCTCGGCGCCCCTCTGTGAGGCAGTCCTTCCTAATGGGTGTGGGGCAGGATCCCTCTGGAATGAGGGTCTTCAAGAGAGAAGGAACAAGGCAGAGGTGACCTTTCTTGGTTTCATGGCTTGCTGTAGGGGATAAAAGAGGTTTTTATGACCTGCCTTGAGGAAGGAGAATTCTAGTTTCTGTGACTCACCTGGGGAAGAGGGAGGGTGAGATACGGGAGGCTAAAGGTCAGAGAGATCTTGCTTCTGAGGCCTGCCAGCGTCCTTGAAGGTACTCAGCATGCCAGAGTGCTGCAACTCGGGGTGTCATGGTCTGAGCCCCAATATATCACACTCTTTCTGGTACCTCAACTGAATGGATAAGTCGTCCATTTTACTACCTTTTAATTGTCCCTCAGCCCCTCTTCTCCTCACTTCTTTTTGTATCCAGTTTAAATCCCATGGTCAATCTCAACTCCTTGCCTACTCTGCCTGGGCCCACACAGCTGAACAGGTCCAGAGAAAATGCACAACACCGCAAGGAGATGGGTGGGTAAGCCATGCAGTATCTGAGAAGAAAGTTACCCAGAAACTGGGAGCAGCATATGCAAAGGCCCTGCAGCACTGGGTGCTCTGAGACATTGAAAAATAAAAGAAGGCCAGGCCACTTGAAGAGATGAGGCTGCTGAGCAGACCACGTGCGGGTGAAATTAAGTGGAGATGAAGTTGTGGCAGCAAGTAGGCAACCAGGTCATCTAGGACTCGGTAGGCCTGGTGGAGAGTGAGGCCAGAGAGCCACCAGAAGGTTTTGGAAGAAGTGACATCGACTGACTTCTGGCTGCAGAGGCTCCCCTGGCTGTGGTGTGGTGGATGGATGGCAAGGTGCCAGGCAGGGCAAGGAGACCGTTTACAAGTGTGGCGGGGGTCAGCCTGCAGGCTGTGCGGGTGCTGAGGGGCAGTCTGATTGTGAATCTATTTCATAGGCGAATAGGATATGATGACTTGGCTGGCTGGGGGAGAGGGGGTGAGAGAATTCCCATGTTGCTCAGTTTTGTTTGTTTACTGTTTTGCTAATGCAACTGAGAGGATGACAAAGCCTTCAACTGAGAGGAGGAACATTGTGGGTGGAGCAGGACTTATTTCAGGAGACAGTGTCCAGGAGACCTTAAATCTCAGTGAGACCATTCTTGGTCAGCCTGTTTTAAATTGTGCTCCCACCTCAGCACTCCCCACTCTTGCCTTTCTCTCCACAGCTCAGATAAAGGAGATTCTGTGGACCCACTGCCCCCTGGCCCTGCCCTTGGCCGGGGAGAATAGGACCCCTTTGTAACCAGTCTCTGTGAGGACGTGCTCGATGACAACCGCGTGTCCCAAGAGAAAATGAAGGTAATGCTACCGGAAGAGGGGGTGGGAGCCGAGCAGGTAAACAAAAACAGGCATCCGCCGCTCAAGGTGGAAACAGAGTCAATCATTCCCTCCCTCTCTGCTTATTTCTCTTTTAAGTCTATTACAGCTGTAGGAACAACAAACATTCTCTTCCCTATCAGGGATTTAAACCTGAACCTCATAAAATGAGGCTCTAGTATGCAGCCACCACATCCTTTTCCTGCTTTGCACTGAAACAGGTGACCTTAGCAAACTGACATCCTCCGGAACAGCAAGATCCCAGCTGAGGTGTGACTTGGCCGGGGGCCAATCAATGTGGTCTGGCCATAATTTCATTTTGACTTTAAGAATTTCAGTTGGACCAAATTAATACCTTACTCCATTAAGAATGATCTCAGGTAATGTATCTTATCTTTCTTCTTGACATCCGTCTCTCCAGAGACTTCAGACAATGCTTTTGTGCAATTAACATCCACATCACTACCTTTTGCAAATTGAGGCAAGCCATTTGGTCCTCAGGAGGCTAAACCCCAGCTCACCAGTTTTGACTGCACCTCCCACCCTCCCACTCTGAAGGGAAGGATCCAAAGGGGAATAATATCCTGGAATATGAAGCTGACATATTGTCATTCTTGGTCATTTCTACATAGCACACCTGGTTGATTCAGACCTTGGAGATTTTCCATAATCCCTGGCAGAGTTGGGATTGGGACAAAAGCCATATTTGGGGACTTCATGGCCAGGGGCAAATGGCTGAGCTGGAGGTTTTAGGCATGTGCCAGCAAACATGTGCCCCCATGATGTGCTAGAAGACCACAGGGCCACTTGTTCCTCCTGTGCGTCAGCTTAGGGGCCACCCAGGTGCCTGCTTGGGGACCTGCCTGGGGATCTCTCCAGAGCAGACAATCAGCAATAGAGACCCCTAAGGATGCAGAGGACACGTGTGAATCCAGAATCATCGACATTGTCTGATATCATCTTGGAGAAGAGTCAGGGGACAGGAAGAAGTACTGCTTTTTAACTATCAGGTCCTAGACTTGCTCAGCACGTCTCCCCAGCATATCCAGCCACTGTCTGCAGAGCCACAGTGGACGCTGTGCCCCACTTTCCTCTGCCCCTCCGGGTGCAGCACACCCCTCCTCTTGGGAGGTGTAAGTAATGAACTCTTCTTCCTTTTTCTTTTTTTAATTTTAAAGTAATTAAGAGTACAAATATTTTTGTTGCATGGATACATTGTATAATACTTAAGATGTTTAAAATGCTTTTAGCATGATCGTACCCAGAATAGTGTTCATTGTACCCGACAAGTAAGTTTTTGTTTTTTGTTTTTTTTTTGCAGTTTTTGGCCGGGGCTAGGTTTGAACCCGCCACCTCTGGCATATGGGGCCAGCGCCCTACTCCTTTGAGCCACAGGCGCCGCCCCAGCGACAGGTAAGTTTCTATCCCTTACCTGCCCCACTTCTTGGTTTCCAATGTCTTTCACATCTCTTTGTGCTCATGCGTACCCATCACTTAGTTCCCATTGATTAGTGAGAACACGTATCTCTATTCCTGAGACGTCACACTAATATTCAGAAACAACAGGTGCTGGCATGGACACTGAGAGAAAGTGGCTTCTACACTGTCAGTGGGGCCCCAGACTTACCTCTTCCTCAAGGCGGTTACCTCCGTGCCTCTCAGCTTATCAGAAAGGTGATAATCAGAAAGACTGTGTACCTGTCTAAATAAGATAGTATTTTCCAAAGGAAGTTATTTTAAATGAGAGAGATCATGATACCTTAATTGGCATCTTAAAGTTGGTGGCTCACACCTGTAATCCCAGCACTGTGGGAGGCTGAGTCAGGAGGATCACTTGATCGCTCGAGCTCAGGAGTTTGAGACCAACCTAGGCAACATAGAGTGAGACCTCATCTCTACCAAAGATACAAATAACAATAAATTAGCCCGGCATGGTGGCTCTCACCTGTAGTCCCAGCTACTCAGGAGGCCAGAGTGGGAAGATTGCTTAAGTCCAGGAATTGGAGGCTGCAGTGAGCTATGATCATGTTAATGTACTCCAACCTGGGCAACAGAGTGAGACCCTATTTCTGAAAAAGTAAATAAATAATTGGGTTAAGGTGTGGGAAAAAGCAGTTTTCAAGGAGCCCATCATTGGGTGTCAAGAGGCAGAACAAAAGCTGTGAACAGAGCAACAGGAAGCTTCGTGTTCCCTTCCGGTCTCATTTAAGCACGACGGCGCCCATGTCTCTAGCCTGCTCATGGCCTTGCTGAGGCTCTGTCACAGACTTATCCATGACTCTGTGACATACAGTGGGCATGTGTTACCATTCTCATTTTATAGATGAGAACACTGACATTTGGAACAGTAGTGCCACATATTGATTAAGGGCATTAACGATGGCACCAGTCTGCCTGGGTTCAAATCCCAGTTCTACCACTTGCTAGCTGTGTGACCTGGGTCACACTATTAACCTCTCTGTGCTTCAGCAGCCTCAGCGGTACAGTGGGGGCAACACCAAACCCGGCCTCACAAGGAGAATTTATTATTGTGTATCAGAACGTTTTAGCTGAGACGATTTGGCTGAAGTAACAGGGCCTTCAAGGCAAAGGGCAAGTCTGGAGTTTCCCACTTTCCTTGCCCACATTTTCATATTCCTCAGGTTTCTATGACGAAAGGAAAAAAAATTGCTTATTAATAAGGATACACTTTCTAAGGGCAGCTGGGATCGAGGATGTTCCCACATTTATAAAGGGAAGCCACATATATATCAAATCCTGTCACTCTTTCAAAACCAGCTCAAATCCAATCTCTTAAGCGTTTCTGGATTGTCCCCCGACCCCAGCCCTGTTCTGTCCTATCTCCTAGGTTCCGGAGCAGCTGGAGCGTACACCGTGAAATTTAACACATAACCATGTAATACCTGGCATGAAGGCTATGTGCGCCCAGAGATAACCTCCACTCTTCTTCAGATAGCCCTACCTCCACTGGGTCATAAGCAGGCCGCACATTACGGGATTTCATAATTCAACATGACCGTCTTGGGACATAGCCCAAATAAGCAGGATTTTAGCCACGTAGAACCCCCACTTGCTTTGCATGCTCATGAAACTGCTAACCATAAATAAGTACCTGCTATCTGCTTAGCAAAATTAAGATAAACCCTGTAGATCTAAACACCCCCAAGACTCTGTTGCCACCACAGCTCCCTGGGCCACAGGCCCTCACGGTGCTGTTGATGGCATCACCCAGACACATAAACCCCCTCCAATCCTCTGGCCCCTGGGGTCCTCCCCTTCTACTGGCCCCCACTCTATGGCCTCTTATTTCCCCACATGGAAATGGGTCAAGTGCTCTCCAATAAATCTCATATGTGCCGTAACCACTTTGTGACCATATCTTTTTCCTTCATCAATCCCTAAAATCTCTTAAACTCACTGTACCTGTCCCCCGGTTGGGTTTGTCTAATGTTTCCCCATGTTTACACTTGGGTCATGCATCTTTGGCAGGAATATCATCGTGTTTTTCTCATGACCCTCATCAAGTGGCATGTACCAGTCATGGGTCCCTTTAGCTGTGGTGTTATGTTGATCATTGGATTAAAATAGTGTCTGCAGGTTTCCCCTCCTCATGAAAATACTTCCCCTCTTTTGTAATTATAAGCATTTGCTATGGAGCTACTTTGGCATCCATTGATGTTTCTTACCTCAATTTAGTACTTAGTATGATGGTTATCATATTGTGATTTCTTGGGTGCAATGCCAAAGATGAGTGATCATGACAGAGACTATGTGGCTGGTAAAGCCTGAATTACTTACTATCTGGCCCTTTATAGGAAAAGATGATCCCCGATTTATACCACATGAACTCATTGATTCTTATTTTACCCCATTACTATCATTATTTCTTTTGATGCTCAAATTGTCCTAGATTTGGCCATTGAAAGCCCCTTGAAGCTGACTTCTGTTTCTTAACAAATTTTTATCATTCTTTGAACCCTTCCTTACTCTCTGGTACAATAAGATGTTCTAGGTTTATCTTTTACTTTTTCTGCTTCTGCTATGAAATCTGCCACTTCTCCAAGGATCCCTAGTTCCTTTTACTCGAGAATATATGTAGAAATCAGTGTCTGGGTGCTAGACGGTTGTTGCCTCTGGTTTGTTGCTGGAAGACTTGAGAGCAGTCCTCGTTAAATATACAAAATGGGAAACATTAGCATATTGAGTTCTGGAGTTAGGTAAGATCACTCAAGGAGGACGGCAGAGAAAGGTGGTCCAGGCTCAACTCAGGCTCTCCAACATTACAGGAAAACAGGTTGAGAAAAAGATATTTGCAGTGATTTGATTCAGGATAATATCTAAACAGAGAAAGAACTTATACAAGTAACAATTAAGACCCCACTGATGAGTAAAGGGTCACATCAGACCAGTGACATAATTAAAATGGGAATTAGTAAATCAACATGAAGACCTATATTCAACTTCACTCACAAAAGAAATGAAACTAAAGCAAGATATAGTAAGGCTTCAATGTCACGGACAAGTTCTTAGACTCTGGGACTTTAAGAGAAACAGCATAGAGCAAGCAGGTCCTCTAGCTACACTGGATGTCGCTTCATGGTAATGTTGATGAGGTTGTTACAGCTGGTTGCTTAAAGTCACAGTTTCCAAGAACCTGTCAATGATGCTAACTGAGAACTTACAGTACAATGTTGGGCACTTACCTTAGTTTTTTCCAATGTTTTAGCTAGATATTTTTCACATTTATAGGAAAGGAGGCAGAAGAGAATTGTGAGCGCCTGAGGATAGGATATGTCTTAGTTTGTCTTGTGCTGCTGTAATGCCCGAGGCTAGAATGTAGAAGGAACAGAAATATATTGGCTCACAGTTCTGGAAGTTGGGAAGTCCAGTATCACGATCCTGGTATCTGGCAAGAGCCTTCCTGTGGCACCATAGTGTGGTGGAGAGGCAAGCAGAGGGCAAGAGAGACATGAAAGGGGCCGAACCTGTCCTTTTATCTGGAGCCCACTCCCAAGATAACCCATTCTTGTGGTGACAGCATTAACCCAATCCTCTCTTGAAGACCTCACTTCTTTTTTTTTTTTTTTTTTTTAGAGACAGAGTCTCACTTTATCACCCTCAGTAGAGAGCTGTGGTGTCACACAGCTCACAGCAACCTCCTACTCCTGGGCTTAGGCGATTCTCTTGCTTCAGCCTCCAGAGTAGCTGGGACTACAGGCTACAGGCCACAACGCCCGGCTAGTTTTTTGTTGCAATTTGTCCGGGACCAGGTTTGAACCTGCCACCCTCGGTATATGGGGCTGGCGCCCTACCCACTGAGCCACAGGTGCTGCCCAAAACCTCACCTCTTAATACTGTTACAATGACAATGCAATTTTAACATGCTTTGATTTCACCAACTTTTCTTCACTTCTAATAATAAAATGCAGTCTATTTTGTCTTATTTTGCAGTTAAAAATTTAACATTATTTAAGAGTAGGCAGAAATGGCTAGGAACTTATCCAACCAAATCACTTACACAAGCCTGCAAAATAATACAAACAAAAATATTTATTGTATTCCCTTTTGTAACGTTGAAATGTTGGAAACAACTCAAATAATCCTTTGATGAGATTCTAATTAGAGCGTGATACATCCACGCAATACTGTCCAGCTTGTAACAAGAATGAGATACGATTAAAGATGAGGACAAAGTCTCACATATAATGTTAAGTGAAAAAGAAGAACTGTTTATCCAGCGTGATTATGCTTTTGAGAATGTACGTTTGCGTTAGGATAGGCATAAAAAGAAATCTAGAGGAATAATAAACTATTAGCAGTAGTTATAAGAAAGGAATAATAGATAACTTTGAATTCCTGAACTATACATTTCTGGATTGTTTGAATTATTTACAAGCACTTATTCCCTTCTGATATCAGAGGAAAACAAGACATTGTTTAAGTAGGCAGAAGGAGCAGAGCCCATCAGAAAAGCAGCAGAGAGGGACGCAGCCTGGACCGTGGCTCTGTTCCCCTGTCTGGTAACTGCTGCCTCATTTCCTGGCAGCAGAGTTTTATGACTGGCTGGCTCTCATGCATCCTCCTGCCAACAGGACATTGGCAAGCAAGGACATTAGAAATCTGCCTTCAGAGAATTCTAACAAAGCCCTAAGAGGCTTTGCAACTGTGGAAATACGGCCAAAAGGAAAAATCCATACAAAACACCCATCCTCCAAGTCTCTATCCATGGTAGGAAATGCAGCCTTCAGCCAATGAAAGGAGTTGGGCTCGTTATGCAATCCTGCTGGTTTGGCTGCAGAGAAAATGAGGGGCGTTAAGTGCAATTCATCTTTGGAGAACTCCCTTCCCATCAGGCCTCAGGACCAAACAGAGTCTTAAAAGCAACAGAGATAAGATAAATAATCACTAGCACGGCTGACATTTTTACAGTGATCCACAAATTTCACAGGCTGTTCACATCCATTTTATGCCACATCGCCTGTCTGGCCCTTCTAAAAACTCTAGGATATGGGTTTTTCAGCAGAGGAGGTCTCTGGTAAGGGACACAGCTGAGGAGAACACAGAATTTCTCATACCCATTAGCAAAGAGGGTTAATTTTGATATCCTCCTAGAGGTAACTAGAATAATAATGAGTTTAACTCATTTTTAAGCAAATGTTTCTCTTGCTGAAAAGCTAGAAAAACAATCATCCATTAAAGAAGAAAGGATATTGGATGCACAGTGAGGGAAACTGAGGCTGCAAATGAAGCCGTGGGGAGGGGAAACATTTGTCAGACTGTCTTCCCCTGGGTCTTAGGCAGCGGTTCCAAGTAGGTTTGAGTGCAGTGACAGTGAAATTGGGCACCCGGTATGTTCCCGTCTGTCTCCAGATCAGCTTGTGTTCACTGAGGCACCACCAAAGGGGGTCCAGGCAGGCAGTGTCCAGGAAAGAAGCTTCCCTCTTCCCTACTGGCATTGGCTGGCCTAGAAGCCTCAGAGCAAAGGACATGCCTTGCCTGAGGCTTGCCACAAACAACCCCCAAAGCAAGTCCAAATAGAAAATTCCACCTTTCTTTAATTTAGCAAAACTGTCCTCTTCTTACACATTTCCCCTCTGCCTGCTGAAGGTAGCTTTGGTTTATTTCTTATGGGAAGTTTGCTTTTGTCTAAACACTCGAGTTTCAGTTGAAGTCAGCTAGGAGATAATTTACTTCTGGGTGGTCAGATCCAACATCCAATGTGCATCAGGATGGTGTCAAATTTGCTAAAACTGTGGCAATCAATTCTGTTTTAAAAAGTAATTCAGAGGATTTTTCAGACTTAAAAAAAATTACATAGAATCCCTGTTTCCTATTTTACTTGAAGTGCATTTTCAAAAAATCGAAAGTGTCAATTCATTCTTTCTTTTAAAACTATTGTGCAATAAAAGTTAAAAAAAAAAATCAACCAGGCATGGCAGTATGTGCCTGTAGTCCTAGCTTCTTGGGAGGCTGAGGTAAGAGGATTGCTTGCATCCTGGAGTTTGAGGTTGCGGTGAGATAAGATGATACCACTGCACGCGAGCCTGGGCAACAGAGTGAGGTACTGTCTCAAAAAATAAATAAAATCAAGGCCAGCTGTGGTGGCTCATGCCTGTTATTCCAGCACTCTGGGGGACCGAGTCATGTGGATTGCTTGAGCTCAAGAGTTCGAGACCAGCCTGAGCAAGAGCAAGATCCCATCTCTAAAAATAGCTGGGTGTCATGGTGGGCACTAATAGTACCAGCTACTTAGGAGGCTGAGGCAAGAGGATCACTTAAGCCCAAGATTTTGAGGTTGCTGTGAGCTATGAGACCACAGCACTCTACCCAGAGCTACAGAGTAAGAACTCTGTCTCAAAAATAAATAATAAAAAAAAATTGTGCAGATGTATGTATAAGGATGCTATCTTTGTTAGCAACAGCAAAATATCATTCATAAAGATGGAATCTGGTTAAATAAATTATTATACATCCAAGTATGGAACAAATTACTATGTACCTACTACAAATGTGGGGCAAAATCTAGGGAAGTTGTCATGGAACACATCAAAGATATCATGTTAAGTAAAAAAAGAGATGGAATAGCAAGATACATGAATGCTTATATACGCCCAAGTATCTAAACACAGACACTCCAGGTTGGTAAGAGTATGCTTTTAGAAATAAGTAAATAGGGTAATGAGTGTTTTCCCCGGTGGGGAGACTAACTTTTCATCATGTATTAATTTATTTTTTTATTTTTTTGCAGTTTTTGGCCAGGGCTGGGTTTGAACCTGCCACCTCTGGCATATAGGGCTGGTGCCCTACTCCGTTGAGCCACAGGCACCGCCCCATCATATATTTTTTAATATTGTTGGAATGTCTAACATTTATTTACATTATCATTCATTGAAATTATTTTCATATTTTATACCTTTTGGTTTATTTGGTAAACGTAGCTCAGTTAATTTGTTTTGAAAAATGCAATTCTGGCTTGGCACCTGTGGCTCGAGTGGCTAAGGCACCAGCCACCTACACCTGAGCTGATGGGTCCAAATCCAGCCTGGGCCCGCCAAACATCAAGGACAGCTGCAACCAAAAAATAGCCAGGCATTGTGGCGGGCACCTGTAGTCCGAGCTACTTGGGAGGCAGAGGCAGGAGACTCACTTGAGCCCAGGAGGTGAAGGTTGCTGTGATGCAATGCCACGGTACTCGACCCAAGTCAACAGCTTAAGGCTCTGTCTCAAAAATAAATACATACATACATACATATATAAAAATGCAATGCAAATACTCTAACAGATACAATAATAATCACATGTAACAACTCTGACCAAATCTTAATACGTAGTTTACCAAGAAAGCTATTTTAAGATTTCGATTTAATCATCTCTAAAGCAGAGGTACCACTGTGAAGATGACGTAAGCCTTTGTATGTGACTCGTATCCAGAATCTCAGAGATGGAGCTTCACAGTGGCAGCTCACTCTGCGATACAAATAAACCAAGTTCAACACAGAAAGCCAAAGATCTCTCACTGTGCTGGATGTTTGTTACTTACTCATCATTGGATCACTCAGGTTGAATTGGACTTGACTTATGGTGATCAATTATGTCTTTTTGTATTATAGGACCAAATTTATTATCAGATCCTTGGGGACTAAGTTTGACATTGAATATATTTGCAGCAGCAGACAAATTCATAATCTGCCTGTCAATTCATTCCAATGCCCAGTCATTCTTCTGTCTATACAATTAATTTGGCTGGAAAAACAGTAATAAACATATCTTAAAATTATGATGGCACATTATAATTCATAAAACACTTCCATATTTTGTTGCATTAAACCCTCTTAACGACACTGGGGTGGAGGCAAGGCAGACAGTATTACATCTGTTTTACAGATCACCTAGTCGGGAAGTGGGGAGGTGAGGTTAAAAGCTCGATTTCCCCTGTCCCATTCCACTAGTTATACATAATTTACGGTATTTACGTGAGAAAGCAGAAAAGGGTATGTTTGTACATAAAATCTGTTTTGTAAATTAGAACATAAGGGCAATGTACCCACTTTGTAATTTCTGGGTTTTTTCTGAATAGAATTCACATAGGCATCATTTTACTTGCAGATTGTATCTACCTAGAATTTCAATAATATCTAAATTCACATGGGTAGCCAAACAGTGTTCTTGTGTGATGGGACCATTCATTTTCATAGGCTCATTTATGACTCACAGATTTGTGTGGGTGTTGAAAGAAAAATCCAAAGAAATAGGAACAGGAAAAGATTTCTTTCTACATTTAAATATAAATAATAGAAAGAGGCTGAGCTAAGTTATAAATAACAGTGAAGTGAAATGTTCTCTATAAAATCCATGGCAATAGCATCACTGCTGCCTGAGAAATGTCACTACTTAAAACTCTGGTTTGAAAATCCTGTTCATTGTAAAATAAATTTTTTTTATTATTATCATCATCCTGAATTTTTCCAGGCTTACAAATGTAATCATTGGTTTTTTACATTTCAGGGATTCAGTATGTGTGTTTTTTAATATGTGGCAACTCATGCTATCATTTGGTTTGTTTTGTTTTTGTTTGTTTTGAGACAGAGCCTCAGGCTGTTACCCTGGATAGAGTGCTGTGGCATCACAGCTCACAGCAACCTCCAATTCCTGGGCTCAAGAGAGTCTCCTGCCTCAGCCTCCCAAGTAGCTGGGACTACAGGCGCCTGCCACAACGCCTGGCCGTGTTTTGGTTGTAGCCGTCATTGTTGTTTGGCGGGCCCATGTGGTATGTTTCACTGGATTGATGTGGGTTTTCACTATCTTTTTTGCAGTAAGTGAGGACACATGTATTATTATTATGATGATTATTATTTTTGGTAGAGACAGAGTCTCACTTTGTGGCCCTCGGTACAGTGCCGTGGCATCACACAGCTCACAGCAACCTCTAAGTCCTGGGCTTAGGCGATTCCCTTGCCTCAGCCTCCCAAGTAGCTGGGCCCACAGGCGCCCGTCACAACGCCTGGCTATTTTTCTGTTTTGCAGTTCGGCCAAGGCTGGATTTGAACCCACCACCTTCAGTATATGGGGCCGGTGCCCCACTGAATGAGCCACAGGCACCACCCAGGACACATTTATTATTTTACACATCAACCAGTTCTTGCCACTGGTTGACAAGGAAAACACAATTAGGTTCACATTATCATCGTGAAATAATTGTGATTGTTCTTAAGCAAACACTAATGAAGACCTGAAGTGCCTGTGACCAGAATCTGGGAACTTTGACCCTGGCCATGACATGGATGTGATTTTGTTTTAATACAAAATGTAATGAGGTTAAGTAATTTAGTTTGCTTCTGGACACCGTACCGTCCAACTTGATAGCAGAAGAAATAACCTCATCTGGGAAGGAAAAATCTCACAGTATCAAAGTAGCTGCCTTTCTTCCTTGCTTACAGCAGGATGTTTCACATCTCTTTTGTTTGGTCCCAACTTGCAGAGTCATCTAGCTCCTAAAACGGTTTCAGAGCCAGAGATGGGAGGGTTTCCAAGCCAGAAAGAAACTCCCTTGGTCTTTGTGTCTTTTCAAAATGTGAACCTTCAAGAGCCAATTGTGTAACTATGATTTACATTTTTTTAAGTTTCCATCAGATATATTTAGCAAGCCTTAAACATCCATTTGAAGACTCCACAGGAGTTATTCTAACAATCATATAATCATGCTCCGTGTTAATAAATAACTTCGCCTCGGGATGCAGATGAGCTAAGAATGCAGCTTGCCAAGTTCACAGGAGACGCTGTTGTCTGCAGGGAGAGGTGGGGAACCACTGGGAGGGACTCTTTCAAGTTTGAACGGACTTCTAGCTTTGTTTTCTGTTCTTCAAGATGGAGAAGAGTAGCCAGAAGAATAGCCTAATCTAAGCTAAAGGAAAGTGAATTACCTTGAGTTTGAGTTGAGGGAGAGTTTACACTGTATTCTGGAATGTTAAGCAACTTCTGAGATTAACATTCATCAGTCTATTAATTGAACATTTCCTGTAATATACGTGGGTCACTGTACGTGGTAATGAGTTAAAGGGAGCAGGGCTAGTCCAGGGAATGTTAGCAATAAACAAAATAAAACAAAAACCCCTGAACGTAAGTGATCTGAGCTACGGCATGCAAGGGTGCAGAGATACAAGTCTGCAAACACAAAAGGGTGTGCAGTTGGCAAAGACCAGGTACCACAGGAGATCAGAAATCCAGGTCACTAATTCATAGTGGGAAGGGAAACAAGGTACGAGAAGTCAGGCACTCAAAGGTCCCAAAGCCAGACAAGCAAGTAAGTGTGGGCAGAGGTCCCTGGGACTAGAGCAGGAGCCTCCGTCCCACGCCGCTGCACAACCCCACGCCTGCTCTCCACCAGGATGGGCGACCTCCCACTCACAGCCCGGGCTCCTGTAACTGACTTGTGGTCATCTACACTAATTTTGTTACCAGTACAAATGGAGTTCTTCATGATGGCTGTTCCTAAGCTAAGTTCTCCTCCCTGACTAGTAACGAATGGGCAAATTTAAACAAGCGTGGGGACAGCTGATAGGTGTTTAATAGTTCAGGAGATAAAAAGCTCCATTTATGTGGCAGAGGTGGGATCTGCCTTAACTTGCATGGCGGTAAGGAGGTTGGAATAGAATGTTACTGCCCTGCGGGGGCGGCTGGAGTACCTGGCAGAACTTGAACTTCAAAGTCCACAGGAAGCGTGATTACAACGGACTTTCTTTGGCTACTGCATCCATTTGAAGACTCCACAGGAGTTACTCTAACAATTGTATGATCATGAGGCAGCTGCTTAATCCACATGATTGCATGTGGCTCGTTGCCTCTGAGACCCTGAACAGGGTGAATGTCACTGACACCCTAGGACTTTCTCCTGAACAGGAGGGTCTGGAGCCTGAATGTGTGGGAAACATTAGGACACTTGCAGGCACAGTGTCACCCATCACTCTATAGGGGGTGATGCCACCTTAACCATCTGTCACCATGGGCCTCTGGTCAGAGGAGGGCTCACACTGCAGATTTCGGGTTGAGAAACGTTGAGCACCAGGGGGAGGGCAGAGGTCAGCAGAGAGGAAAAGAAACAGAGGAGGAGTTGGAGCCAGAGGAGACAGGACGAAGCCAAAGTGCAGAAATCCAAAATCTGGCTGGCTACTCAGGACTCCCACCAGAGGACCTCAGGAGGAGCCACAGTGCCACCAAAGCCGTGAATGTGCGTGCCGTGGGTGC
>CAUYON010004606.1:0-65782 GCA_963573935.1 Arctocebus calabarensis | reverse complement strand
CCTTCTATACCAATTTTTTTAAGTGTTCTGATCATGAAGGGATGCTGGATATTGTCAAAAGCTTTTTCTGCATCAATTGAGAGAATCATATGGTCTTTATTTTTTAATTTGTTTATGTGCTGGATTACATTTATACATTTATGTATATTGAACCAGCCTTGAGACCCTGGAATAAAGCCCACTTGGTCATGGTCTATAATTTGTTTGATGTCTTGTTGCATTCTGTTTGTTAGGATCTTGTTGAATATTTTTCCATCAATATTCATTAGTGATATTGGTCTATAATTTTGTTTTCTTGTTGGGTTTTTCCCTGGTTTAGGGATCAAGGTGAGGTTTGCTTCATAGAATGTGTTGGGTAGTATTCTTTCTTTTTCTATATTTTGGAAGAGGTTGGTAATATAGGTACTACTTCTTCTTTAATGGTTTGGTAGAATTCTGATGTGAAGCCATCTGGTCCCAGGCTTTTCTTTTTAAGGAGATTTTGCATTGTTTATGCTATTTCAGAACTTGATATAAGCCTGTTCAACATTTCCACTATGTTATGGCTGTCTTGGTAGGTGGTGTCAGGTATTGGTCAATTTCCTTCAGATTTTCATATTTCTGAGAGTAAAGTTTCTTGTAATATTCGTTCTGGATTTTTTTTAATTTCTGAGGGATCTGTTGTTATTTCATCTTAACCATTTCTAATTGATGAAATTAGATATTTTACTCTTTTTTTCCTGGTTAAGTTAGCCAAAGGTTTATCTATTTCATTGACCTTTTCAAAAAAACAACTTTTTAATGTATTGATCTGTTGTGTAATTCTTTTGTTTTCAATTTCATTTAATTCTGGTCTAATTTTGGTTATTTCTCTTCTTCTGCTGGTTTGGGGTTGGAATGTTCTTCCTTCTTCAGTTGCTTGAAATGTTCCATTAAATGTTAACTTCCTCACTTTCCGTTCTCTTGAGGAAGGCTTACAGTGCTATAAATTTCCCTCTTAGGACTACCTTTCCAATATCCCAGAGGTTCTGATAATTTCTGTCTTCATTATCATTTTGTTCCAAAAATTTGGTAATTTCCTTCTTAATCTCATCTATCACTCATCTGTCCTTCAGCATAAGGTTATTTAGCTTCCATGTTTTTGTATGAGTATGCAGATTCCTGTTGTTATTGAGTACAACTTTTATTCCATCATAGTCAGAGAAGATGCGAGGAATAATTTCTATTTTTTAAAATTTGCTGAGGTTAGACTTGTGATCTAGAATGTGATCAAATTTGGAGTATGTTCTGTGGGCTGATACGAAGAATGTGTATTCAGTTTTGTTGGGATGAAATGTTCTGTAGATGTCTATTAAATCCAGATGCTGAATGGTTAAGTTTAAATGTAAAATTTCTTTGCTTAGCTTCTTTTTGGAGGATCTATCTAGCACTGCTAAAGGGGTGTTAAAATCTCCCACTATACTGGGGCGGGAGTAAATCAAGTTGCTCATGTCTGTTAGAGTTTCTCTTATAAATTGAGGCACATTCTGGTTGTGTGCATAAATATTAATAATTGAAATCCCATCATATTGAGTAGTACCCTTGACAAATATGAAGTGTCCATCCTTATCCTTCCTTATTTTGGTTGGTTTAAAGCCTATTGTATCTGCGAATAAGACACAACACCTGCTTTTTTCTGTTTTCCATTTGCCTGGAATATAGATGACCATCCCTTCACCTTGAGTCTAAATTTATCTTTTAAGATAAGATGAGATTCTTATATGCAGCAGATATCTGGCCTGAGTTTTTGTATCCAGTCAGCCAACCTGTGCCTCTTTAGAGGACAATTTAACACATTCACATTAATTGAGAATATTGATAAGCCTTTTGAAAGTCTGGTGGACATTTTTAATCCTTTCACCACTGTGGATATTGAAATTTGATCAAAAGTTTCTGAGTGGGTTTACTTTTGTGGTTGAGGGTTACGCTGGTCATTAAGGAAGATAGGCCTAAGGATATCCTGGAGAACTGGTTTAATTATACAAATTTCTCGAACATGTGGATGTCATTAAAGTATTTAATTTCTCCATCATAAATGAAACTCAGTTTAGCTGGATACAGGTTCCTTATTTTGTTTTAGGATATTAAAGGTTGATGACCACCCTGTTCTAGCTTGAAAGGTTTCAGCAGAGAGATCTGCAGTTGTTCTAATATTCTTCCCTTTGTAGGTTATGGTTTTCTTACGTCTGTCTGCTTTCAGAACTTTCTTCTTCATATTAACTTTAGTGAAATTGATTATGATGTGTCTAGATGTCTTATTTGGGTTGAGTCATACTGGAGTTCTGAAACTGTCTGCTATCTGAATTTCAGAATCTCTTAGCATGTCTGGAAAGTTCTCTTTCATAATCTCATAAAGAAGAGACTCTGTATCTTGTGAAGCCCCTTCGACGCTTTCAGGGATCCCTTTGAGGTGAATATTGGTTTTCCTCGAATTATCCCAGAGCTTTGTGAGAGAGTGATCAGTTTTTGCCTTCCATTTCTCTCCCTCTTTGGAGGTTTGGGAGCATTCGAAAGCTTTGTCTTCAATGTCAGAAATCCTTTCTTCTGGTTGCTCCATTCTGTTACTGAGGGATTCTACTGTGTTTCTCAGATCTTTGAGGGCTGCACCTTCTTATCTCTATGTGTCAAAATTTAGGTTATTTTGTCTTTGAATTAATTGAATTCTTGAGACATCTTTTGGATTACTGCTTGAAATTCTAATTCCATCTTTTCCTCTATTCTGTTGATCTTATTTGCTATCCAGATTCTGAATTCTATTTCTGACATCTCAGCCATTTGTTTATGCATGGGATCTTGTGCTGTGTCTGCCTTGTCGTTCTTTGGAGGAGTTGATCTACTCTGATTGTTCATATTGCCAGAGTTTTTCCATTGATTTCACCGCATGATTGTTTTTCACCCTTGCCTCTGGCCATCCTCAGAGTTGGGAGGTGTCTTTACAAGATTAGACACTGGCGGGATCAGTCTATTGTTGCTGAAACTTTGTAGGGAGTGCCCCAGCTAGGTAGTTCTGGCTGTGGGAGCAGCTTGGGACTGTGGCACCCTTTGATCCAGCGGCAGGGTGGGGGATGGTGCAGATGGTTCTGGGAGTGCCAGGTGCCCAGTGACTTTGGCAAAGAGAGCCCACAGCTCCAGCACTCTCTGGCCAGGAGGAAGGCTCCACACAGAGGCAGGGAGAGCCCTGGAGGGAGGGCCCTGGTCCTGCAGCTTCTGGATTCCCTAGCCTTACAGGCAGGGCTGGTGCAGAGGCTGAGAGGGTACGGGAGGGAAGACACAGGTTGTGCAGCTGCTAGAGTCCCTGGCTGGAGGCAGACAAGCTGAGGCCCGGCATGCGTGGGGTGCGGGGCCATGCGGTTGCCAGCAGAGTCCCTGACCATGAGCAGTGGTGTGTAGGCCCTGCCTGTGTGGGGTGCAGGGCATGGGGCCACACAATCACCGGTAGAGTACCTGGCCGGGGGTGGGCCTGCAGAGGCCTGGTTGCTGTGGGGCACAGGGCCACATCTTTGCTGGTGGAGTCCCTGGTAGAAGGCGGCCCTGCAGAAGCCTGGCAGATGCGGAGCATGGGGCCTTGTGGTCGCTGGCGGAGTCCCTGGCAGAAGGTGAATCTGCAGAGGCCTGGCAGGCATGAGGCATGGGTCCACACATTCACCAGGGGAGTTCCTGGCCTGGGGGAGGACCTGTGGAGGCATGGCAAGTGGAGGCGTGGAGCCACGTGGTCCCCAACAGAGTCCCTGGCTGGAGGTTTGCCTGTGGGGGCTCTGAGGGTATCCAATGCAGGCTCACATGGTTGCCAATGTGGGGGTCCCTGGCTGAGAGCAGGCCTGTGGAGGCCCTGCCACGGCCAGACGCAGGCCCTTTGCAGTCACCACAGGTGTCCCTGGCCAGAGGCAGGCCTGTCTGGGCCTGGTGGTCACTGCTGGAGTCCCTGGCAGAAGGTGGGCCTGAGGAGGCCTGGCAAGCGTGGAGCTTGGGGCACAGGGCTGCCCATTGCTGGGCAAGTTCCTGGCCAGAGATGGCCCTTCGGGGGGCTAGTGTCGCCAGTGGAGTCCCTGGAAGAAGGTGGGCCTGTCGAGGCCTGGGAGGCTCAGGGCATGGTGGCGCAGTGATCACTGGGGGATTTCCTGGCTGGAGGCAGGCCTGTGGGAGCCAGGCAGTTGGAGGTGCAGGGCCACACAGTCACCTGCGGAGTTCCAGGCCAGTGGCGGACCTGAGGAAGCCTGGCGGGCTTTGGGCACTGAGCTTGGGGCCATGCGGTTGCCAGCAGATTCCCTGACTGGAGGGAGAAAGGATCACTGCAGCCCCCTGGAGTCTTTTGCTGGTGGGGCACTTGTTCAAGCAGGCAAGGGGTGGTGCGCTGCTCAAGAACCTCCTTCCTCAGTCTCAGCAGGGCTTAGGCTTCTGGTTCGTCAGGTAAGGTGAGAAGGGTGTACTGTAAGTTCAGAATGGTGGGGAAAACTTTAGTTCAATTTTTCTGCCTAGCAAGAGAGTGTTCAGAGTCACATCAGGGTCGCTCTGAAGAAGCAGACCCCACTCCCCACAGCACTCTTCCGTGGGGTGAGACAAGTGGTCTACAGTTCACCACTTGTCTGTAGAAAACCCAAAAGAGCAAATGAAGAGAAAAAAGAAAGCAAACCTAAAAGCAAAAAAACTACAACTTTCTTAGGGGAGGGAGTGGACACTTTTCCTTTCAGATGAATTTTGTGCCTGAAACTTGCTTTCCTGGAGTTGCAGCTTGCCTCAGCAGAGGTGACCTGCAGTTATCACTTCTGTCTCTTGGCTGGGCAGTTTGGAGGTTATTTTTCCTTTTGGACAGGAGCCTCTTTTGGAAGCTGCTTCCCAGTCGGCCATCTTGCTCCACCCCTCAATGTAATTGTCTGTAAGCATTTTTCCATTTAATTTTTTAAAACTGTGTTCTTAGAGAAAAATATCAGTGCTTATGCTTTATTAGTTTGCATTTCATTACAAAATGTTATAATTTAATAATCCCTAAATGTTCTTCATTTCCAAATTATGGACTGCTTGCAGACAATTTGAATTGATGCTAATATAAAAGTCATGCTCACTTTTTGGTCTAACAAATGTAGACCAAATTTTGGACTGGTTACAGCCAAGAGTTTTCTTTTATTCTACATTCATTAGACCAAAAAGTGAGCATGACTTTTATATTAGCATCAACTCAAAATAATGTTACATGAAAACAAGCTTTTTAATGAAAAAATCAATAGCAAAGTAGTAATTAAATAATCATTAGTCAGACATAATCCTTAAAATTTATAGATGATCAAGAATGGAAGAAAAAGTATCCAATGTACTCAACCCTACTATGAAACGATTTTATAGCTTTCATATGAAGGCTATAACTCAATTATCGCGCAAGAATATGGGGAAAGGGGCAAGGGAGGAGATGGGTGGGAGGAGGATGAGTGGAGGGAGGGTAGGTAATTGGTGGGACCACACCTATGGTGCTTCTTAGAAGGGTACAGGTGAATTTAACTAAATGCAGAATATAAAGTTCTTAACACAATAACTAAGAAAATGTCACGAATGCTGTTAACCAGTTTGATGAAAATATTTCAGATTGTATATGAAACCAGCACATTATACCCCATGATTTCATTAATGTACACAGCTATGGTTTAATAAAAAAAAAAAGAAGGAAAAGAAAATTTACAGATGATAATGATATAGAAGGACAAAGGTTGACTTAGCTCACTGGTATGAGTCTCAAAGGACTCACAAACCTTCCAGTCACCCTGCAGGGCTGTGGGAGCAGCCTCAAGCCAGTCCTCTCCTCGCTGGGCTAGCATGCAGTTGTTTCCATCCAGACAGACCAAAATCTATTTCCATCATCCTCATCCTCAAAATATGCAAAAAAGCCTAAAAAGGAAAGGAGGGTATATTCATTTCTTCAGTTAAATCTTCCACATAACTGATTTAGGAAGTGATTTTCCCAGAAGTCACTTACTTACTTTTTCATATTAGTCTACATTGTCTAATTTAGACTTGTTTTGGTGTACTATTTCAAAAAAAGTCACTGAAAAAAATCACTAAGTAATTTTCCTGCTAGTATCTGCTACTTCAGACTACATTCTCAAAGGTATATTATATACTTGCTGGATCAGATCAGAGCACGTATATACAGAACAAATATCTTGTAGGATAGTTGAGAAGACAAGGTAAGATTTTCCAATAAACAGAATACTAAATAAGCAAATTGATAGTGTATTAATTTTTCTATCTTAACTTGTCTTTATAGAAATTACTTTTTACTTATCCAAGTGAGAAAGGTTTACAATGCATTGCCATTCATAATGTTTGTGAACTAGCAGCACTAGCATTCCTGGAGCTTATTAGAAAAGTAAAATCTCAGACTACCCTAGACCTGCTGGATTAAAGCCCACAGTTGACCAAGACCTTCCGGTGATTTACACAATTTGAGAAAACTAAGGCTTGAATGTATCCTCCAAACCTCATATGTTGAAGGTTTAATGCTCAATGCAACATTGTTGGGAGGTCGGAGCTAATGAAAAGTGATTAGGTCATGAGGGCTCTGTGAATAATGCTGTCGTCTCTGGATTGGACTAGCTATCACTGGTGTGGGTTAGTTATTTAAAGAGGGGGTACCTCATAAAAAGATGAGTTTATCCCCCCCTTTTTTTCCTATGCCATTTCTTTGTCTTTATACCATGGGATGACACAGCAAGAAAGTCCTTGCCAGATGCCAGCCCCTCAGTCTTGGACTTCCCCAACTCTAGAACTGTGAGCCAATAGATTTCAGTTATAATAATTACACAGTGTGTGGTATTATGCGATTACAGTATGAAACAGACAAAGACAGGGGAGTTCTGGCTTGAGGCACAATGGAATATTAATGTGTAGGCCTGAGTTCTAATCCTGACTCTGGCACTTACTAGCTATACTGAATTTTTATCTCGGTTTCTTCGTTTATAAAGTGACACTGAACAGCAACCTCCAAGGATGTTGTGATTTTATTTACTTAATACATCTGAAGACCATGGCACAGAGTAAACCCTCAATAAACATTTATCAAATTCAGTTACCAAAAAAAAAAAAAAAAAACATTCTTGGAACCATTATTTAGTAACCACTATAAAACTTCTGACTCCATTTTGAAGTTAAAATTCAAATGTGTTTTTACAAATCTTTTTTTTAACGATCTGTTCATTTTGATTAAGATGTGGAATTCATTTCTCTGATGTTTCTTCCTAAATTCTTCAAATGGACATTAAAAAGAAAAACGGTTCCCTTCTTTTCCTTCCCTCTTCTTCCTCCAGGTCATCTTTCCTCCAAACACAAACGAAGGAGAGAGCCCCAAAGAGAAAAAATCAAATGGTCACTGCCATGATTTTTCAGACCTCTAAATGAATGTAAGTAAATTAAACTCCTTCAAAGCTCTACATCTAACCCCCAAAGAGACCATGCTGTTAAATGGTTAAACAACCAGACAGGAACAGAAAGCGAACTTACCCAGAGCACATGTGCAGTGTCTATGTGAAGCCCTGGATCTGATCAAAGAGACATGGCAGCAAGATAACCAGGGAGTAGAAGCTTGCTAAACTAAATAAGGAAAATCAAGACAGAGAGGAGAAAGAAATGTAACAAAGACACCATAACGATGCCTGGGAGCTCCAGGGCTAACACGGCGGTTGTAAATCAACAGCCCCAAGCAGCAGCTGATGTCAGAGGCTCTGACTAACCTGGGACCCCAGGTTTTAAGGTAAGAACCAAAGTTGTAACTTGTAAGATAGTCAATTATATGTCTACTGTGAAAGAAATTACTCTTCCAGTTTTCGTTAGCAACAGATTTTTCTATATGAACAAAATTAGGAGGAGTTCTAAAATTCATTTTATAAAATGTAATTTAGCTCGAATGACTCTCTACTTCCCATTGCTCGTGGATCTTTAGTCTGGCCACTGCAATGCTTCTTGAAGTGCCGCTGCATTAAGAGATCTCACCCACCAGATGGCAAGGTGTCTGTCCTTTCTGGTGTCTCTTAGCTGTTCCAAAGTGGATGAGAAATATCTCACATAAAATTCACACATCTTGGCTTGGCGCCCGTGGCTCAACGGGCTAAGACTCCAGCCACGTACACCTGAGCTGGCGGGTTCGAATCCAGCCCGGGCCCGCCAAACAACAATGATGGCTGCAACCAAAAAATGGCCAGGCATTGTGGCGGGCTCCTGTAGTCCCAGCTACATGGGAGGTGGAGGCAAGAGACTTGCTTGAGCCCAAGAATTGGAGGTTGCTGTGAGCTGTAACGCCATAGCACTCTATCCAGGGTGACAGCTTGAGGCTCTGTCTCAAAAAAAAAAAAAATTCACACATCTTGCTGCGTTTCTGCTAGTCATAGGTTCTGGACTTCTCTTCTGGCTAATTCTTTTAGGTCTGTCTTGATGTTTCCCAGTCTTTGGTTCCCAGTGTCAGGAATGAGTACTGGTACCAAGGTGAGCAGATGGTGGAGTAATCACAAAGAAAAACCACTCTCACATGTGCAGCATTTTTTGCAAAGTGAAAGTACATCTCAGAGGGAGAGACAGGTCGCCCCTCATGAGTGAAGCGGACCCCTAAGTCTTAGTACACAGTCTTTTGCATGCTCATTAGATTGTCCTGCCTTTCCTGGATGGGACTGTTTGCTGGTTCCCACCTTTGAGTGGTTGACAGGTTGGGGTTATATAACAGTTTTCTCTCTACTCATGCATCTTCCCATAATCCCTCATGAAAAACTCACTGGGGGTCAGAACCATAATGCTAAAAATGGTAATGAGCCCCAGGGTGGTTAGGGTCATGAGGAGCTCTTTACTGTGCATGCTCTGATCAAGGGAAAGTCTCCAGCTACAAATACCTGATATTGTGGTTTCTTTTCTGCTGTCCAGTTGATTCCTACTCTCCACTCTCAGCCACTTCCTCTATCTGCCTTGCCACCTGTTTACCCTCTTCCCTTCCTAACAATTCTGCTTAGCATGGAACCCAAATGGTGGCAACGGCCTTTCACATACGCTGGAGTTTCTCTCTCCTCCACTTCTGATGTCTGGAATGGCATCCTCTCTGCCTCCATGTGCCTGTGATAAATACCACCCTTAACTCTGTTCTGGTCACCAGTACATTGGTGTTAACTCAATTTTGACCTCTAGTCTTCACCTCTCTCTCACTGGTAGAGAAAAGATTTCTATTTTTTCATGCCTTTCATGAGAACACAGATAGAATCCCACAGCAAAGATATCTGGGCTCATAGTAATAAAGTGCTTTCAACTTTAGCACAACTATCCCTTTCCTCAGGTCATAAGCAACCACAGGATTCTGAGCAGGGTAAATTTAAAAAGCCTCGCCATTTGTATGCTACATTAACTCTCCTTTCTCATTGTGACAGACTCTTTTGTTTCTCTTAAGAGCGCCTTCTGTCTCTTATTTTGCTGTGATTTGCTAAGGACCCCTATGAAGCCACTTTCTACCCTTCACAAATGTCATGAATGTCAGTAAGCACATTCTGACTTCAGAATGTATTCACAATGGCCCATTCATCTAGTCACTAAATATTACTGAGCATCTAGTATGCCAGATGATGGGAAAGAAAGCAATCCACCAGGAGTGGAAATCTTAGTGCAAGCCTCAGGTCTTCCAAACCTGATATGTGTCTTTGTGCAAATGGTATAATCTAAATTTCAGCACTCGCATCCTAAAATGAAAAGTTACAATGAAGTCATCTGCAAGGTCTCTTTCAATTCTCAGCTTTTATAAATTCAATTAGTCAGATGGGCAAGAGAGAGAGAGAGAGAAAGATGCTTTTTAAAAACTCATGAATGGGTAGCACCTGTAGCTCAGTGGGTAGGGCACCAGCCACATACAACCAGGCTGGCAGGTTCGAACCTGGCCTGGGCCAGCTAAACAACAATGACAACTGCCCAAATAATAGCTGGGCATTGTGGCGAGCACCTATAATCTCAGCTACTTGGGAGGCTGAGGCAAGAGAAGCACTTGAGCCCAAGAGTTTGAGGTTGTTGTGAGCTGTGATGCCACAGCACTCTACCTAGGGTGACGTAGTGACACTTTGTGTTAAAAAAAAAAAATTCATGAATAAAGATTTACAGTTTAGTAGATACTTCACCTGAAACCAAAAAAAAGACATTCTCTTGGTAGATTTCATCTCATAAAAAATTTCTTTTGTAAAAGAAGAGACTTTGACATATTACTGCCCTACCCCTATGTGCAAACAAATCAAACTGCTAATAATTTTTAAAAACAAGTATATGCATGCCTTTGGAATCCAAAAAGATAAAATGATTTTACCAATGCTTTGCTATAAAAAAAAAAAAAAAAGCTGTCTGATAGACCTAAACATTGAAAATTAAGCCCCCAAAAGTAATTTATGTAGAATCTCTAAGAGACATCACGCATTAAATTTGGTACTCCATTGAATTCAATAGATTCAAAAGACAGTCCCTCAGGCCAATCTCAATTTCAGATGTCATACAAGTAGAGTTGAAGAGGGGATAGATTTTCATAAATTTTTAAATATTAATATTTCAAGAAATGGCAGAAGTTTAGATTTTTAAAGTAAGTTTAAATATGTTTAAAATCAATTCCTACAGATAAATAGAATGTCTGGCAATCTTTTTATTGTGGTAAAATAAAATACTGTGTTTAACCCAGTTTTCCCCTCATAAATCCACAAATGTGAACCACTGTTAACTGAACTGTTTATTGTTACAAATGAGAAAAGCATTTCCTAGGGAGCTGGGTATCTTCAGACCGTCACACAGCAGAACAGAACTCGGATCTCATGTTCAATTCCATTCCTCCTCATTGCAATCTCCCTCTAACTGATCTTTAGCTCAACTGAAGTATAATTGAAGTACAATAAACTACCTATTTAAACTATTCAATTTGGTCAGTTTTGACATAAAACTATATGTATATACCCCTAAAACTGTGACCACAATCAAAATAACATTTCCCATCACCCCACAATATTTCCTCAAGACTCTTCATATTTTATCCCTCCCTCCATCCCTCCTCCAGTAGACCACAGATTTGTTTTCAGTCACTATAGAGTAGTTTGCATTTCTAGAATATTGTATAAAATCACAAGTGTTTGGTACTCCTTTTGGCCTCGATTCACTCATCCAGCATAATAATAATCTGAAGATCAATCTCTGTTTTTGCATGAATTAATGTTCACCCCATTTTATGGCCCAGTAGCAGTGCACTGCACACATAAACTACCTACCACAATTGTTTATTCATTTACCCATTAATCAGAATCTGGGTTATTTCTAGTTTAGGCTATTACAAATAAAGCAGCTATAAACATTTATTTACAAGTTTTTGTGTGAATGTGTTTTTGTTCTCTTAGATAAACATCTAGGAGCAGAATGGCTAGGTTATACAGCAGGTAAATGTTTAGCTTGAAAAATACAGTTTTCCAAAGCACTTGTATCATTTTACATTCTCGTCAGCATGAGAACTCGAGGTATTCCACTAACCTGCCAAAACTTGTAGGGTCAGGTTTTTTCCTAATTTTGTTTTAATTTTTTGTTTAATTTTTTTAATCATTCCAAGGATACGCCATTCCAGTTGTTATTTTATTCTTTTAACTCCTTGGATTTTCTTGATACAACTTGTGTTACTCTGCAAAGTAGAAGAGTACAATGACACAGAATTATGTGATATGTGACTGAAAAACAGGATAAGGGTATTTTTTCACAAGTTGCTATTACTACAATGGTAAATGTAATACTTTAATAACTGTACTTATCAACAATTAAAAATTGATTTAAGATGCATCGTACTTTGCTCAAGCCTGTAATCCTAGCACTCTGGGAGGCCAGAGCAGGTGTATTTCTTGAGCTCAGGAGACCAACCTGAGCCAGAGCGAGACCCCTGTCTCTACTAAAAATAGAGAAACTAGTCAGGCGTGTTGGCAGGTGCCTATACTCCCAGCTACTTGGGAGCCTCAGGCAAGAGGATTGTTCAAGCTCAAGAATTTGAGGTTGCTTTGAGCTATGATGTAATAGCACTCCACCAAGGGTGACAGAGTAAGATTCTGTCTCAAAAAAAAAAAAAAAAAATGCATCCTACTTAAACATTCTTATTCTTTTAAGTGTATTTTAAGTTTCTTTTTCTTTAACTCTTTCAGCTCCTCTTTTCTTTAAAAGAGTACAGAAAATAGTCAAATGGTTGAAAAGACAACTGTCCAGAGGACGAAAGCAGAATATAAATAATAACAATCAAGAAAAAAAATGAGATATTTTTTACATACAAAATTGGCAAAGGTTTTTAGAATATTATGGGTTAGCAAGGGGGGTACAATAAAATAGGTATGCTTATTTATTACTTATTTGCAGAGGAAATTGAATCCTTATCTTTAGCATAAGACTTGCTGCCTTCTTGAGAGACCTGGAGAACTGCCAGAATGGCACATGAGTTTTGTACATGCAGGAGATCAGAAAACTGGCCTCCAAGGGAGAATGGATATGTGAGGCGTGGCAGTACCAGGCCCAATGGTTATGGTAAAGATTCTCTGGATTCCAAAGGTCTCTTGATGCTACAACAGAGGTCCTCCTTAAGGTCTGAGATTTTGCAAAACAAATTGGAGACGTTTTGTCTGACACTTTCCATATTCCTCCTTTTTAACACGGATGCCTAAGTAACTTTTAATTACTTTTTCCTGCTTTGTGATAATAAACAAGGGCCCGAAGTTAATCAGGAGGGCTCCACCCAGAGTTCCTTGGTCCCCTGACAGACTTTGTATCAAGCTTCTTCGTTCCTCCTGTCTGGTGAAGAATCGTTCTCAGTCTGTAGATGGCGCTTCTTGCTGCATATCCATATGACAGAAAGGCCAGGGACACACCCTTCAACCTCCATTTCAAGGACATTGCTGTCATTTCTATTTCTACCCCAAAGTTCAAGTATTAGAAACTCTATCTCCAGTGCAATAGTGTGGGAGGTGGAGCCTAGTGGGAGGTGACTAGACTACCAGGGCTCTGCTGTCATGAATGGACTAGCCATTTTCGTGGGAGTAGGTAAGTTATCACAGGAGTGTGTTCATTATAAAAGAAGGAGTTCAGCCTCCTTCTCTCTCTTTTGCCCGTGTGATGCTTTATATCACGTGATGATGTAGCAAGAAAGCCCTTACAATATGTTAGCCCTAGATTGTGGCCTTCCTGAGTAATTTATGAAGAACAGAGATTTCTCTGTTGAGGTATTTGTCATGATAGCACAAAATGGACAAAGACTGGCAATCGTAAGTCACCTCCCCAAACATCCTACCTCTTAATAATATCACAGTGGGTATTAGGTTCCAGTATGAATTGAGAGGGGAGAACAACATTCAAATTATAGCAGCTAAAAATTTCCAAATTAAATAATTTTAGATCAGTTACATTTTAGGATTTTGCTTCCTAAAAGCATCTTGGAATTTCTTAGTCACATCAGTAATCGATCTCCAGATAATTAATACATGATGAGATAATTCTGGAAGACCCTTTAGAAAGCCTATAAACACTTCTTAAAAGTATTAACTCTCATTTTTTGCTCTGTATTTTAAGAAACAGCTGATAGACCAAAAGCCCTTTATCTATTCACCATCTATAAATGAAAATAATGACCATTGATTTTAGACATCTTTTCTGTAAAAAAGAAAAATATATGTTTTACCCCGAGGGATATCTGATATAATTTAGGCTCCTTTTTAAAGGATTTTTTTTGCTGCTGTTTATTATTTTTCTTAAAATAATAAAGTGATACATTGGCAATGTTGATCACAAAATTGATATTAAAAAGTCTATACAGTTACTTAATTCCTGAGTCATTACTTAACTTTTTAACATCCATAAAGATGGAAGTGCATCATCCTTTGTCAGCAATTAGGAGATGGAAGGTTTGGATGGAAGGTAATGTTTTTCTAATCTAATGAAATTTGACCAGAAAATTGTCTACTTAAAGGAAAAGCAGATAGAGGCAAGCTCAACCCCGGCAAGATTTGAACCACAGATGAAAATTTAATGTTATTAAAATAATAGCAAACTAAACATTTCCTTTTCTGGCTATTTTATTTACTGTACAGTCTATATCAGCATTCTGTATTGAGTCAAGCAAAATGTGACAGATAAGGCACAGGGCTTCAACAAACAGAAGATTCCCACATACAGTTGGATCCCCAAAGAACTACCCTCTGGAGCATCTTAAGGGTTATGGCAATAAAGAAGCATTTGTGTTAGTGTTAGGGACAGTTCTGGCACCAACAGTAACTTTTAATTATCAAAGGCGTTTTTAATTATAAAATCTCTAACTTTTGTTCAAAAGAGCAGAGGTGATCTTAACACATCCACACAAAGGGAAAACTAGCGTCACTCCACACTATAGGAGTAAAGCTTTCACAGCGGAGATGCTGTGGATGAAACTAAGTAACCCCAGGCCTATAGATGGTCACTCACACAGACACAAAGGACTTTCCACTATAGAAATCAGTATTCAAATGCTCAATCTCCAATTTAGTTGACACATCAAACAATCTTTGATATTGAATCAGTGTTGCTCATTTTCATTGGTTTTGTAGTTTTGTGCATATTTGAGAGTTTTTATTTGTCTTGTTCCCACAAACTTGTCATTTCCCATAAAACTTGTCATCTAAAGAGTGGGTTGCATGTGGATTTCTAGATCCTTAAGTGTGACTTTGTGACTAAATCCCATTTTTTTTTTTTTGAGACGAAGAGTCTCACTCAGTTGCCCTGGGTAGAGTACCACGACATCATAGCTCACGGGCTCAAGTGATCCCCTTGCCTCAGCCTCCCAAGTAGCTGGGACTATGGCACTCACCACAATGGCTGGCTAGTTTTTCTGTTTTTAGAAGAGATGAGGTCTCACTTTGCTCAGGCTGGTCTAGAACTCCAAGGTCAGGTGATCCACCCTCCTTCGCTTCCCAGAGTACTAGCGTTATAGGCGTGAGCCACTGTGCCTGGCCTGAATCCAAATTATATAGAACAAATTATTTTATTTTTATTAATAACTTTTGTTCACCTTTTGTATTTTTATTTTATTTTTTAAATGAACATATTTGAAATACCAAATAAGACAAATTTCATCACAATAATCCTCCTAGATTGACCAACATTATTAGAATATTAGCAAACCATAGGGATAAATTGATGGCTGCTACACTCATGATTTAGCTCTAACTTCCCCCTGCCTGCCTGCTTGGTACTGCTACCACACCAGGCTGGTAAGTAAGAGTTTACAGGAATTGAGGACACCAGTCTGCTGGCTGCTTTTGACAATGGTTCATTGTGTTTCTGTTTGAAGTGGAATTTGTGCATAGCAGCACAGCTCAACAGTATTTTTTAATTCTGTCTGCTTCGGAGCCCATCATGTCAAAGAAGACCTAGAGAACACTGACAGATGAAAATGGATTTTTAATGAGTATTGAGAATTGTAATACTATCTTGTTGCAGCTAAAGATAAGTTGATTTGCTTGCTTTTTATGATACTATGAAATTCAATGCTTATCAGCATTATAATAGTCATAAGAACCACAAATATTTTAAATTAGAAGGAGAGGTATAAAGGGTTGTATTGCAGAAATTAAAAGATGAAAAGCAAAAGCCAAGATGGTTCTTTCAAGCAGCAATAAGACCTGGAAATAATGCCACTGAAGCAATGTAGTAAGTAGCTTGAATACTCAGAATAAAGGGAAGCCACTCAGTGATGTAGAAATTGTGAAAGAATGCATCATTGAAGTTGTAGGATACTCAGGCCTGGATAACATTTCTAAGTACAAACAGCTACCTCTTTCAAGCAGAACCAATACTGATTGACAGCATAAATTAGCTTTCAACTTAACAGAACAACTTCATACAATACTTCACAAGGAAACATATATATTATTCAATCACTTTGGATGAACCTACTATTCCTACCCAACTTGGTGCAAGTTTTATACTTTATTCTGGTCATGACAGAAGATTCCCTTTGCTATGAAGAGTTACTCGCTTTGGACACTCTTGCAAACAGAAGACAGGGAATAGATATCTTCAACAAATTTCAAGATAGATATCTTGTCCTTAATGATCAGAGAAATGCAAATCAAAACTACTTTGAGATATCATCTAACTCCAGTAAGATTAGTCCACACAACAAAATCCCAAAACCAGAGATGTTGGCGTGGTTGTGGAGAAAAGGGAACACTTCTACACTGTTGGTGGGAATGCAAACTAACACATTCCTTTTGGAAAGATATTTGGAGAATATTTAGAGATCTAAAAATAGATCTGCTATTCGATCCTATAATTCTTTATTAGGTATATATCCAGAAGACCAAAAATCACTTCATAATATAGATATTTGTACCAGAATGTTTATTGTAGCCCAATTCATAATTGCTAAGTCATGGAAGAAGCCCAAATGCCCATCGACCCACGAATGGATTAATAAATTGTGGTACATGTATACTATGGAATACTATGCAGCTTTAAAGAAAGATAGAGACTTTACCTCTTTTGTGTTTACATGGATGGAGCTGGAACATATTCTTTTTAGCAAAGTATCTCAAGAATGAAAGAAAAAATATCCAATGTACTCAGCCCTAATATGAAGCTAATTTATAGTTTTCATATGAAGGCTAAAACCCAATTATAGCACAAGAATACAGGGAAAAGGGAAAGGGAGGGGAGGGGGGAAGAGAGGATGGGTGGAGGGAGGGCAATTGGTGGGATCACATCTACGGTACATCTTAGCAGGGTACTGGTGAAACTTATTAAATGTAGAATATCAATGTCTTCATATAATGATTAAGAAAATGCCATGAAGGCTATGTTTAACAGTTTGACCAAAATATTTCAGATTATATATGAAGTCAGCACATTGGTGCAATCATCGGGCACAATGTGCTGACTTCATATACACACATTGAGCCCCATGATTGCACCAATATACACAATTATGATTTAACTAAATTATTATTAAAAAAACAAAAAGAGGACATGTGTAAGATGATAGTTTGGGGGAAACAATGCAACTACTTAGTCATTCCTAAATATGGCCAAGAGCTATTTTTATGCTTACATAGGCACTACAAACATAATTCAATAATGAACTTTTGCTCTAAAAAGATATTTTATACTTCCAACAGATTAAATATAACAAATGCCAAATAGAATTAAAGAGATGAATGAAACTCAGCACATTTGCTTCCAGTCCGTGAGGAACAGTGGAACAGGATTGCAGATATTCTGTCAAATGAAAGCTTTCCTTGTTTTAGTCCCACAAATACTAAGCTGTGCTATACTTCTCTGGGAGCAGGTCACCAGTCATCTTGCAAAAACAAATTAGGTAGGGATTTCTTGAGCAGGTATTACTCTACTGTCAATTATTTAGGGTAGGTTGAGTCATCAATGTCCTGTAGAAAAAGACACATACACCACACATGCACACACACTCACCCACACACACACGTTCACACCCATACTGGCAACCTTGAGAAGACCTGGATTCACATCCCATCTTCAACTCTTCCTACTCACAGGACCATGAACAGGTTAGTCTTTGTCTCTAAAATTCAGTTGTATCACTCCTAGATTTCATAATTTGTTATTGTCTAACAATAAACATTGCATAATAACAATAAACATTAATAATAAATATTGTCTAACAATAAACACTGAATAAATAGTTATCCTCCTTTCTTTCTCCTGTAAGTAATGTTCCAATCACCTGAAGAAAACTCTTAGGCAGTTTCTGTGATGAATAGAATAATTTATGTTTCAAGATACCAGAGATAGGATTTTGACCCCATGCATATCTCCTGCCCTTAATATTTATATTACCCAACAAGCAGATCAAAATCAGTAAATTAAATGAAAAATTAAATGTTTCTATCAAAGTAATATTATTTACTTTTTAAATTTGATTAAACATTCTTGATTTCATTTTCAAGAAAGTTAAGAAAACACAGAAAATTTCAGTATGAAATAACAAAAAAATTCAGTGAATACTTGCTGGGCATCATTGCTTCTTATGTTGTACTATGTTCTGATCATGTACATTAAATAAGTCACCACCCAAAATTTTTACCCTGATACACTGCTAGATGAAATAATGCAGCCACTGTAGAAAAGAGTCTGGCAATCCTCTAAATGGTTACCCATGGGGATACCAGGTAATCTAGCAATTCCACCCCTAAGTAGTTACCCAAGAAAAACACAAACCCATATCCACACAAAAACTGGCACATGAATGTTCATAATGGAAATATTTATAATAGTCAAAAAGTGAAAACAACTCAATGCCCATCAACTGATAAATTGATAAATATAATGATTTAAGCCATGCAATGGATTTTTTTGCAATAAAAATCTATGTTTTATTAAGATGTACTACTACATGGATGGATCTTGAAAACTTATGCTAAACAAAAGAAGCCAGTCCCAAATGGCCACACTTTGCATGATTCCATATATATGAAATGTACAGGATAGAAAAATCCATACAGAAATTATATCATGTAGGGCAGGACTGGGGGTAGTGTTGGAAGGATCGGGAGCCCAGGAGAGGGAAAGCTAGGGGTGCGCAGTTTCTTTCTTGGATTAGTAAAGTGTTTTAAAACGGATTGTGTGATGGATGCACAGCTCTGTGAGTATATGAAAATACATTGAATGGTACAGCATGTGGATAGTCTATGTGGATTATATATCAATAAATTTATACAAATAAATAAAGCATAATCCCTGCCCCCTGGATGTATCAAGTGAGAGAGACATGTTAGCACAGTATGATGCCTCCTGCCACAGAGATCCATTTTGTTCTTTAACTCATTCTTTCTCCCAGAAGATATTTACTGAGCACTCACTCTTCTTTTCAAAACATTCTTGAAAAGAAGCTTAAATTGACAATGTGAAAAGAGCATAGGGGAAGGGGGAAGAGAAAGAAAGAAGATAGTGAGTTACGTAAAAATGCTAGTCTAGACTTTAGAAAAGCAAAAAAGTAAAGGAATGACGTAGTATAAAAATGAAATGCCCACTAACCCAGGAATGGATTAACAAGCTGTGGTATAGGTATGCCATGGAATACTATGCAGCCAATAAAAAGATGGAGACTTTACATCTTTTCATTAAACTGGATGGAAATGGACACATTATTCTTAATAAAGCATCCAAGAATGGAGAAGCAAGAATCATAGGTAATCAATTTTGATATGAGGACAATTGATGACCTAGTACACAGTGGGAAGTGGGGGAAGGGGATGCTGGGAAAGGGCAGAAGGGAAGAGGGGTAGGTGTCATGGGGGGTGACACACCTCCTGGGGATGACATACAATTTTAAGAGGGACTTTACCTAACAAATGCAATCACTGTAATCTGGTTGTTTGTCCCCTCAATGAATCCCTAACAATAATAAAAAAAAAAACCCTTAATTTAAATTCTTCGTAATTTTTAAGACTTTTACAAAGACCAAATATTATTTTCCATTATAGGAAACATTATATAGCTTATTCTAGGAAGAATGTATCATTGCATGAAAATAGTAGTTAAAAATCTCCATGTAGCTATTGAAGGGACACTAGCACGGGCTAAGTAGATTTCTTAACCTTTTTAGACTTGAGGCATGCATGCACAGATGCTTTCATAAATACCCTTTTAGTCATGCACATATTTTTAGGTATACTTCCCCAAAGAGGCACATCTGTACACCTATTTACAGTTGCACATAGGTTTGTGTTGACTAAACATAGCGATCCATTCAATCAACTAGACACAGACACAAACTCTTATTTGGATTCATTTAAATATATAGGCATACAAACACTGACACCCACACTCAGGGGAAGCATTTAGGCAAGCTAAAATGAGTTCTTCAGTTTTAGCAAAAGGAAGAGGGCTGTTTTCCTCACACAATCTTTTGGACTTTTGTAAGGAGAATGCTTTGTCTTAGCAATTGCAAAATCCGGATGTGTGAGAAATCCCAACTTACCATTGACATACCTTCGGATTTTAAAGTTAAAAATTAACATTAAACATAGTGACATTAGTTTTTACATCTTTTTCCTAATGCTATACACAATGATTTTATAAGTGTTTGAGGCAAGTCAAATGAAAAGTAATGAGGGTTTGGTCTCATTACAGAAGGTTTTTTTTTTTTTTTTTTATAAGTTGGCCTCAGGGAAGGTGCGGTGGGGACTGCCTAGTGCCATGGAACGTGCTGAGAAAAGGGAATCTCGCTCTTTGGAATAAACACTGTAACCTTCAGTTCTATAAACTTAAGAGTTTAAATGAGCAGATTTTAGATGAAATACCCAGGAAGTACAACGAGTGAGAGGAAAAGAGATTTTCACCCAGATGTTCTATGTAACATTAGCATTGTTAGTGCATAACCTCTACCAAGCACCTCTGGTTCTCAGAGCTTAATGACTCTGAGAATTATCTGGATAGCTTCTTAAAGCCCAGATTGCCCAGACACAATCCCAGAAATTTAGGAAAGAAAGGCTTAACAGAATCTTCTAGGAAGTAGATTGAGGTCTGAGTGGCGATATGTTATTTTGCAAACTCTGTATGGGATTACACCTTTCTCCTCTATCATCCTCAACCTTAACTCTCTGGCCTGATAAGCAACCATTGATTGGGTAAATTATGCAATTTCAAGCATAAAAATAGAGTGCTAGCCTTTCAAAAAGAACCTGGGAAGTACAAACATGCACAGTAGAAGATTAAGAGTTACCTCAAAGTGGCGAAAAGTAAATGTCCAGAAGCCCTTAGTCTAAGTTGCCTCATCTCTGCCAAGCTACCGTGGACTTTGGAAATAAATACTTATCTCTTCTTTTCTTGGTAATGTGAACTTAAAGGTATTGGTTAAATGATAATCAAGTCCTAAAATGAAAGAGAGAAAAAACTTGCATTGATGGAAAATTAGTGCCCAAGATTGACTCACTGGTAATGTTAATTAGAAAGATTTCTTGTAGTCTTAACCCATTATTTCCACTTCCATTACTACAGGGGTGAGTAGGGAAGTGATTTGGAGTGTTTTAGCAGAAAGAATTAATAGGAAGTCCAAAAACAGCAGAATGCTTTTTCTTTAAGGCAAGAGAAAAATATCAGAGGAAATACTTGTACTTCAGCTTTTGAAATCCAATGAAAATGGTTTTGTCTCTCAAAGCTATGACCACAGAGCAGCCAGTCCTCAGGGCCCTGGGTTAATGGTGTGGCTGATTGCTTCTATGCACGGAATCATGATGATGGATATGGGCAAGTTGCTTCACCTCTTTTGGTTCTAGTTTCCTCATCTGTAAAATGAGAAAGTTGGAACGGATGATTTCTGAAGTCCCTTCCAGCTCTACCATTTTATGATTTAGTGCCTGACTGGCAATGTTGCCTCTTAAGTACTACTGTGCACAGCCATGCATGACTTAAAATACTCCTACACTGGGTGCCAGCTCGTCTTCACAAATGAAAATAAAAAGAGTTGGCTTTAGGCGAAATAGTAAAGTAATCCAAATTTTATTTAACTTTCTGTATGTCTCATTTAGACCCCATTTTTCTGCCTGTTTAGATTTCTTTTCATGCAACCAGGATTTCCTTGCATTACCTTCATCACCCTCTCTTCACACTGACTTTGCCCCTATGACTGAGAGGATTTGCCATTATTTACTGTTCAGTATGACTGTATTTTGTAAGTGTATAAACTCTGTTAATGTATAAATTGCATTTATGACTAATGTTTTAAATGGTGCTTTCACTTTCAAAACATATCATGCATTGGTATGCATGCAGGAAATATTTATAGGACATTGACATCTTCACTAAGGTGTGGATGGCTATGGATTGCTTCAAAAATTGCTTAAGGACAGATGGTGCTATCAGAACTTAGTGCAAACACTTCCAGATCCAAGGGAATGGACTGAGCAATCAGGTTCAGAAACCCAAGCACAATATCGGGCAACAAATTTGAGATGGCACCAAAGAAGACAGGAGAAAATCTTGGTAGCCCTAAATGAAGGGGAACTCTGTTCCTCATATACATTTTCACACAATCCAGAAGAAAGGCAAAGCATGCTATTGTAAAGAGTTTTGGAAAAGTCCAAGTTTAGGAAGCATTTGCATGCTATACACCCAATAATTGACTAATAACCAGAATATACAAAGATCTTGAGCAAATCAATAAGGAAAAAAAAAAATCAAACAACCCTGTTAAAAAGGGCAAAGACATGAACAGAAGATTTTCAAAAAAAATTTTTGTAAAGGCCAATAAACGTATGAAAAAATGCTCAGTGTTGCTAATCATCAGGGAAATGCAAACTAAAATCACAAGTAGTTATCACATTATCTATGTTAGGATGTCTTTTATTAAAAAGTTCAAAAATAATAGATGCTAGCATGGATGCAGAAAATAAAACTTATACACTATTGGAGAGACTGTACATTAGTACAATCTGTGGAAGACCATAGAGAGATTGATCAAAGAATTATAAGTAGATCTACTACTTAATCCAGCAATCCACTATTGGATATTCACCAAAAGTAAAAGAAGTCATGTTAAAAAAGGATCCTGCCCTTGAATATTTATTTCAGCTCAACTCACAACTGAAAAAAATGTGTAATCAACCCAAGTGCCCATTAATTCATGAGTGGATTAATAAAATGTGGTACATGTCTACCATAGAATGCTAGCCAGCTATGAAGAAGGATAACTTAATACCTTTTGCAATAGCTTGGATGTTACTGGAGACCACTATCCTAAATGAAATATCTAAAGACTGAAAAAATAAACACCACATATACTCACTATTAAATTATAACTAATCAATGAGAACACATGAACATAGAGAGAAGTGAAACTCTATGATAAAGTCAAGCAAGGGGGAGGGAGAGGATGAGATTGGCGAAAACCTATCTCAAGGGTACAATGAATACTATCTAGGTGATGGGCATACTTATAAAGTATTGTAAAAGCTATCTCTGTAACCAAAAATATGCGTACTCCAATTATACTGTGAAATTAACACAAAAAAGCCAAGCTTCATTAGTTTGGTACCAAAAAAAAATGAAATAATTGTAACTGTATTGTCAAGGGGTTCTGTAGGCTTATAACCAGGAGAATTCCTGACAGAATCATTCCAGTTGCTTCTGAAATCATACAATACCTTCCTGGAAGGCTGGCCCTTGAAATGAACCTCATAGGTCTGTCCAAAATCCTTGAAGTCTGGCTGTGTTTTTCTGAACTGTGTAAACTACCTTCGTTTTCTGAGAAGGTACTCTTTGAATAACCCTGAACTACTGGGAGAGAAGGAAGAGTGCGTGTTCAGGGATTATTATCTTCTAACCAGAGCACCTGATCTGGAAATCTTTCCTAAGCACCTTTTTGCCTAGATCACTTTTCTATTCTCCATCCCTTCTTCCCCTGCACTTTGTAACAACTGCCCATGGTCAAGCTCACATTCTTATGCTCCATGCCACTTGCCCAAGGTCAAGTGACCTGGAGCTACTATTATCACAGCATGTAAGACATATTGTATCCAATCTTCAAGACAGGGAATGACTAAAAATCTTCCCAACCAAGAATTGAAACCAAGTCTCTACTTGCCATCCAATCTTTGATAAGCTAAACAAAGCATACAATGGGGAAAAGAATCCCTATTCAATAAATGATGCTGGCAGAACTGGATAATCACAAGTAAAAGACTGAAACTTGACCCACACCTTTCACAAAATACACAAAATTGGCTCAAGATAGATAAAAGATTAAAATCTAAGACATGAAATGATAAAAATCTTGGAAGAAAGTGTGGGGAAAACTCTTGATGATGTTAAATTGGGGAAAGATTTTATGACAAAGACTTCAGCGACCTTTGCAACAATTACAAAAATTAACAAGTGAGACTTAATTAAGTTGAAAAGCTGCACAGCCAAGGACACAACAAGTAAAGCAAACGGACAACCTTCAGAATGGGAAAAGATATTTGTAGGGTATGAATTTGACACAAGGTTGGTAACTAGAACCTACATAAAACTCAAGTTAATCAACAAAAAAACCAAACAATCTAATCTACCACTAGGCAAGAGATATAAATAGAACCTTCTTTGATGAAGACAGACATTTGGAAAAATTGCTAATCTTCCCTGATCATCAGAGAAATGCAAATCAAAAATACCTTGAGATACCACCTTTACCCGGTGAGAATAGCCCACATCATAAAGTCTCAAAGCTGCAGATTCTGGCGTGGATGTGGAGAGAAAGGAATAATTTTACACTGCTGATAGGACTGCAAACTAATACAACCTTTTTGGAAGTAAAAAGTATGGAGAATCCTCAAAGAATGCAAATCCTCCCATTTGATCCTGCAATCTCATTACTAGGCAAATCCCCAGAAGAAAAAAAATACCTTTATCATAAGGACATTTGCACTAGACTGTTTATCACAGCTCAATTACAATTACCAAAATGTGGAAACAGCCTAAATTCCACCAACCCAGGAATGGATTAATAAGCTATGGTATATGTATACCATGGAATACTATTCAGCCATTAAAAGATGGAGACTTTACAGCTTTTGCATTCACCTGGATAGAGGAGGAAGGCACTCTTCTTAGTAAAGCATCACAAGAATGGAGAAGCAAGAATCCAATGTTGTCTATTCTAATATGATGGCAGTAGATGAGCTGATATGGGGAATGGGGCAGGGCAATGAGCAAGTGAGGAGAGGGGAGGAGGGAGGAGGCTGGGGGAGTCACGGGGGATGGCACACCTCTTGGGGACAGGACACAATTATAAGAGGGAATTCATCTAACAAATGCAGTCATTTTAACCTAATTCTTTGTGCCCTCAATGAATCCCAAACAAAATAATAACAATAATAATAATAATAAAACCAAAATATAAAAAAACCCATTTAATAAGACTTGGGACAAAGTGATAAGTTAATCCTTTGTCTGTAGCAATTCTGAAATCAAAGCACATACAATCACTGCTTTGGTCATTCACACTCCCTGGGAATTATTATCTGTAGTTCTTACCACTGGGCACTGGGTTCTGGTTTCTGCCCTCTGAGTCATTCTAATTTTTCTAAAAGAGATGGTTCATATTTGCAGCTGGTGGAGTTCTTGGTCTTCTTCCTGCCTTTAAAGTTCTTAGAAGCTTTTCATGTAGTTGAAAGTGTCTACCAGGTATGTCCATAAAATTCTTGGATGTGATCTGATCCAGCATAGAATGGGGGTAGAGGAGGGAGGAGGATGGGGGCCACAATGTATAGCACATTTCTTGGGTGTGGGACACAATTATAAGAGAGATTTCATCTAACAAATGCAATCAGGGTAACCTAATTCTTTGTATCCTAAATAAATCCCAAACAATAAAAAATAATTAAAAAGTCACATAATTTCAAAACCTTACACAAGTTGATTTTTCCTATTCCAAATTATTACCTAGAAGAATAATATTACCTAGTAATTAATATGGATATTGCTTTATCCTAGGTTTGATATGACTACAACATAAATTCTGGGCACATATGCTCTTTTTGTGTTTCCATAGTTCATTTGTAAAAATGATGAATGACAGGAAGATGAGAAGATAGTGAGTTATCTTTATAGGTTTCATCTTAATTTTTGGTCCCTTTAAGATCTCCATTCAGAGGAAGATAAAACTACTGTTTTTATCCATTTTCAAAACATCAGAAATAAACTGTTCTTATATAAATTGGGAGGAAACTTAGCAGCCCAAGTTTTGTTCTTAATTGTTACCTTCATACAGATATGGCTTGGAAGAAAACCAACTAACCAATCCTTTTATTTCTACATCCACCAGATGGAATAAGCCCAAGTTGGATATTTTTAAATAATTTACAACCAATTTTATTTTACTCTTCAGTGCTTTTATGTTGAATACAGAATTCAAACTTCCTTATAAAATTATCAAAAGGTCTTTTAAGAAATTCAGATGAAGTCTTTGATTAATCTGAACCCAATAAACTCTTCATATTTTAGCCAAGTGTAGAAACCTAAACTGTATTCCAAGCACCCTTGGCCTTTTCATAGAATAGCAGCCTAGACCAGAGAAAATGCAGCATGTCTCGGTGCCCTGGGTTCCAGGTGAAAAAGAGGTATGGTTTGTTTAAATTAGCAAATTCAGATACAATCTGAAAATAGCACTTTCCCACAAAGTGCTTACTACACCACATATTCTCCAAAAAAATCCCATGCTTTAGTTAGAAGGCTGTAAGAACTATTGATAATATACGATGAAGACTAAACCAAAGTGATCCTATAGAAATGAAAACTACATAAGGAAATAGAAGTGCATTTTTCAAATGTCAGCAATTCAGATTATATCTTCATGCTTTAGCCACATCCATATACCATCTCTGATATTATTTACTAAGTAATTATATTCAGATGTATTCATAGGTTGATGGAAATTATTTGTGAAATTAATCTTTTTCCGAGTTAATATGCATAAGAAACTTTGACTTTGAATTAGTTACTTTTTTTACAGGTATGCATACGTATACACACACACACACACACACAAAGGCATAATCACCTTGCATGCCATACACGATGCTCATCACCTCTGGTCATCATGCTTCCTCCAGCTCCACATCCCCACCCTTTGCAATCTTCCTATCTAGAGATGGAGTCTATTTCTCCATATTTTGAAACTTTGAACCTGGGCTTGTGATTCACTTTGATAGAATGTAGTAAAAATGATGTCATGCCATTTCTGTGACTAGGCCTTAAAAAACTTCGTGCTCTCCTATTTTCTTCTGGGACCCCTGCCTTCCCCACAACACGGTTGCCCATTGCAATACTTTACTGATACAACCATCTACACCTCTTGCAATTCTCCTTTCTCAATTGAAGACAACCTTAGGATTGGGGAGGGTGAACCCTTTGTGGAAACAGCAAGAAACATTCATATTCCCTTTGTTTCTGGCTTGTTTATTTGATTACAGAAAAATCATACATATAGTAAGTCATATGTAGCTTAATTTATGACATAGGGTCTTATTCTTGGAAGATATATATGGATCTGTAAAAACAAAGAGGAGACAAAACAGCACTATGAGGAAATAAAGGAGAGACTCAAAGCTATGGATTGACCCTTGGTTAAGGTCCAAAAGAATAAGGGTAAATAAGACCTTCATCAATACCCAGCTGAGGTAAAAGGAAAGTATGCCTAGATAAAGGGTAGGAATGCTGTTCAAGAATATTGCAGCATTTGACTAATGCATATTTAGACATACATTGAGGTGTGTTGATAGAGCTATTTTTGTGTTTGTTTGAAGTCTCACATGAGAAAAATTCTTCTAGGTGGAAGAATATGTATGTTAGATATAATGGCCAAACTCAACATGAAAAAAATCACTGTGTCACCCAAGTCTAGAATACGTGAAGAATGCAGAAAATTAATTGAGTGGAAGTTCTGGTGAGAGAAGATTCTGAGAGTTTTCAGAGTGACTTGAGTTTCTCTTTTATTCCTGAGGAATAGAGGGCTGTACGGTCTCCAGATCAAGCCAAGGGACATGAGAGATTCGAGACCAAATCTTAGAGAATGTATAGACATACGTTCAATTGTTTTATGAGAAAATAAGAGATCATCTACCTGACACTGCCTAGGAGAGCCAAAGGAAGAAAGAGATATTATAAGGGACGGCATTTTATACACTAAATATGGGGAAAGAAGATATATGCATAAGCCTGAGTTGATAATACAAAAGGTAATTGACTATGGGCATTGAGAAAAGATCATGTCAAAAAGACATGTGACCTCTATGGATATTGTAGAATACGTTTGAAGTGGTTTGCCAGAAGAAATGGCTGATGGGGACATACCTAAACAAAGGAGGTGGCAATCAATCCCCGTGGGAAGACTCACTCCATAACACAGAACTGCTCCATCTGAAAAGGGAGCCTCACATGTTGTTTGCTCCTCAGAAGTTGCCAGTATTAATCATGAAGCCATAGTGCAGAGGGTCTCACCCTTCTGCCTTCCTCACTGTGCAGAATCCTGGAGGGAGAGCATTGCCATCAGGAAAGGAAATATCAGGAAACGAGAGGCAAGATGGAACCCACATTCACCTCATTCCTCAGGAGGAAATATTTGCGAACCATATATCTAATAAGAGGTTAATATCCAAAATATACAGAAAACTGCTATAAATCAATAGAAAAACAAAGAACAGAAATGAACAACATGAAAAACAGAACAATAACAACAAAAAGAAACAAAAAATACACTGCACTGATTAAAAATGGTCAAAGGATTTAAATACAATAGACATTTCCCCAAAGGAGACATACAAATGGCCAACAGGTCTATAAAAAAGGTCTTCAGCATCACTAATCATCTGGGAAATGTAAATCAAAAAATCACAATGATAGATGGCTCCATACCTATTAAGATAGCTCTTATAAAAAGAAAAAGCTGGCTCGGTGCCTATGGCTCAATGGGCTAAGGTGGCAGCCACGTACACCTGAGCTGGCAGGTTCAAATACAGCCTGGGCTACCAAACAACGACAGATGCAACCAAAAAATGGCCGGGCATTGTGGTGGGTGCCTGTAGTCTCAGCTACTTGGAAGGGGGATGGCAGGAGACTCACTTGAGCCCAGGAATTGGAGGTTGCTGTGGGCTGTGATGTCATGGCACTCTCTCCAGGGTGACAGCTTGAGGCTCTGTTTCAAAAAAAATGAAAAGAAAAGAAAAAGCTAAAACGTATTTGTATGTATGTGTGGGTGTGTGTCATTCAGAGAGATTAAAAACCGGGTTGAAATCAGAGGAGCCAAATGAAATTTTTGCCTCCTTGTGCTCCAAAGGTAATAACAGACTATCCCGTCATCAGAATGAGTGCTGAACTTAGAGAATGCTCCTCACCTATTGCCTAAATTAAATTTAAAAAAATCACAGGCCAGATGGTATTCACTACAAACATTTTCAAGCAACTCTTTTAATGAGAACCTAGTCCCTATTCTCTTGTGTTTTTTGCATCATAACCTGTTTTGCTTCTGAATTTCCCAGGTCTCAGAGAACCTACAGCACTTTTCATTTTCTGATAGTTTACTGATAACCACAAGCACGTACAGCTGTGAAATATAAATTAATGATATTAGAGTCCATATCAATGGTGGATAAAATTAGGTGTCCAACTACAGCATTAGGTGAATGTCTGTCCATAAACATCCTGAAATAGTCCTATTTGACGTCCTATGGAGGGGAGGCAAAGATAAGTTTTATAATGAGGACCATCAATGTTTTGTATTCCAGTGTCAAAGCCCCTGTGAAAAATATTAGGCGGAGAAGAAAACGCCCTGAAATCACAAAGCAAATTTTAAATTTTATATGGTATACACAGATAATTGCCAGAGAAACAACAGGAGATAAAAGGAAAAAGACATTCTGGGTAACATAGAAATGAGAATTTAATAAAAGAAATTGAAAATCTTTCCTTCTAATTATTCTTTATATTCATATTTATTCACGTTTTTCAGTAGAGATAGGAAATAAATGAAAAGAATAAATTTAAGATAACTAGAAAAAAGCATGTTTTTGCTGCTCTTTTTGTGTAATTGTCCAATAGGTTTGTTGAAATAACCTGGCAAGGACCAGTTTCATTACTCTTCGTTGCCACAGTGATGAAATTGTTATAATTCTCTTTTCTGTTCTCTTTGACATCTTCATGAAAATCCTAACACAATGCATCCTAATACAGAATTGATTACTTAGACTTTGATAAAAGTCATTTTCCAAAGTGATGGATTCTTGTCATTCGGTTTGAGAACACAGGACAATGCGGTACCTGTTTCTCTTCCAGACGTCAGAAAATTTTGAGAGAAGAATTGATTAGACTGCTCTAATGCATTATTTCATAAAGGAGATACATTGTAGGTCTGAAGTTCCATTTCCATGGAAATGGAAGGGGAACTTTGGCAACTCAATCCAAAGTAAATACCTTCTCAAAATATATGATAAGTCATAAAAAGTGGTCACATATTGAGAGTTCTGTATTCCAGCCACAACAGTAAATATTTTATATACAGAATTCAAACTCATTCCTCTAGCAGACTTATGAGGTGGCATAACAGAGAGGAAGCACTCACTCAATCACTGAAAACACTTAGGTGTCAGCTCCTGGTTAACAAGCAGTGACCAAGCATGTCAATTACGATGGGAACTCCAATGGGTGCTGGACTGGACGTGGCAAAGGTAGTTCCCTCCGCTCTGACCACATAGTCTATATTCTCTGTCAAAATCAGATATCAAATAAATAATTCCCATTCTAATGGTTTCCTAAACTAACACAGAGGTCAGAGGAAACTGTTTTAAAGAATTCATACTGAAGTTGAAACCTAAAGAATAAATAAGAGTTACCTGGCTGGGTTAGATGTCTCATAAGGGCTTTCGACAGCTCACCCATCTCACTATTGTGTGCCCTCATTTGACTTTCGCCATGTAATTCACAAAGAGAGACCTGTCAAGGTATTCTTTCTGTTTTAAACAGAATCATGATTACATGGTAGAAAATGCACAAAACTAGATGATGAGATCTGAAGGCACTGAACGTGACTTGAGGTCCTAAACAATTACTCTCTCCCCTGCTTAATAATTTCCAAGTTTTAAAGAGAATTGTGTGTTTATCAGTTAATTGGTAAAACACAAATATTCCTAGGCTACAATTAATAATAATGGCCATATATGTGGTATTGACTTTGCTCCAGGTCCTATTCTAAGAGCTTTACATGTATTAACTGAATTCATTCTTATAACCAGCCTTTGAGGTAGGTTCTTGCCCTTATCCCCATTATGTATTAGAGAAAAACAAGGCACAGAGAAATTAAGAGAATCCCTTAAGAACACACAGCAAATAAGTAATGAAGCAGGATTCCTAACAAAGGTCTATTTTCTTACCTCCTTAGCTTCCACCCTGTTTTATCAGCCAGTTGGAAATAAGGCCATACAGTTATAGAACATAGTACAGGTGTCAAGACGACTTGGAGGCTGATAGGTAAACAGTATAGAGAGGCAGAAAGAACGTGTGACAGAGGGGCAACTCAAGTCCTGATATGAGACACAAAAAGATAAAAGAAAAACTTCACAAGGTTTCTTTAAAACACAAAATGCTGCCCCTAAGCGGGTATTTTCACTTATATGAACAATTAGACCCATTTGGAATTGCTGGAAATTAATGAAACTTATGGGAGTAAAAAAATGTTCCATAAGAAAATGTGAAAGCTATGGCCTTATCTCCATAAAAATCAGACACATATTTTTACATATCATTTTGAAGGTTGAAGTTCTACCAGAAGTCATCTATCATCTCAGGGACTTTGCTTTTGTCGTTACCCTGTCAATTGTGTTGAAATGATTTTATCAAAATGCTAAAACTAGGAAGAAAATCTGTCAGCAGTATTTAGAGTTTATCAGAAGTAGAATAATGAGAAGGTTTCTAAAAACTCGATTAATCAGAGTAGCGATAGAGAAGAAAGATAAATCATTGAAAAGCCGGTGAATATCTGTTCTCCCTGCATGGCTCTCACTCCTGTTACCAGTAAGCAAATGGCCCTTATCTTCCATATTTTATGTATCTTTTGGGGTGTGGAGTAGAATTTGTATTTATAGCCATGTCTAGTGGCTTCCATAAAAGCCTGAGAGCTTTGCAGTCTTTATGGTAGATGTGCAGGGGCTTCAAGAGAAGGATGCACCCTCCAGCTCAGAGCAGACTGTGCTCATGCCAGTTCCAGAGAGATGGGCATGGCTCACTGGTGGCGACTTTCTGTGCAAAAAGAAAGATACGACTTTATGCACAGCTGATTCTAGGCCTGGAAAATGTTTATGTCACCCATCCTGGAGTCACTAAAGAGTAAACATTTGTACCTTCACATTAATTTGAAATTTTTTAAAAATAGTAATGATTATGCAACTTTAGAAAATGCATTACTCAATGGCAATCAATATGTACCACGTCTTAAAGGACTCTCTGGGATATTTTGTTCAAAACAAGATGGCAAGACCTCTGATTGCTGATCAGAGGCAACCTCATCGATATCTTATACTAAATTCCAGTGGAGCTTTCAATTCAATTTAATTTGATTTAATAAAATAAATAAATCTCAAATTTGGGGTTCACAACTTCATTACAAAAATAATGCTGATTTTATGCAAGAGGCAGGAAATTTCACATTTGGTAGAGTAAAATACTTTGATGTTACATGGGACACTTTAATCAAATTTCGACTCCAGTCAAGTAGAACAAATACTAATGTGAAAACAACCATTGTAGAAACCTCTCTCACCCCTTTCCTTACCCCAGTTACACTTACTGCCCCTCACGTAATTCCCACAAGACATAGGGAGGCAGATATAGACATATTCCAAGTTCTAGTAGGAGTTAAAGGATTATAGGAAAGGAATTTGAGAAAGGAATTCAGGGTAGGCCTTTCTGTCTTCTAATTTTCAAATTTTATAAAAGCATGGAGCTGAAATTGAAAATGGATTTAGAGAAACTACCACGGTGGCTAAATGAACATAGCTTGGGCTGCCCCTTTGGCACGACCAGCTGTGATTTCCTTCCAATTCCTCCATCTGTGGTTGTTTTCTTCCAATTTACCAAATGTGCCTCCTTCACTCTGCATGCCAAGCTGACCCATAGCCTGGAATAAAATTAATGTTAATGATTCCTGTGATTCTGATTGTTTTCGCTTTATTAATGTATCCTTTCCCCTTTCCCCTGGTTCTAAACCAAATTTTTATACTCTTTGAAAACAAACAAAAATGGTGAATTATTTTGTGCTTTTTTCACAGTGATAGGATGTAAGTGGGTCTTACTGATTCAGCTCAATTTCTGGCAGCAGTTAGTTAAATCCTTGAACATGAGGGACAGACAACAGGCAAGAAGGTGAATAATGGTTCCTGGTCACCATAAAATTCTGATAAAAGCCATTATGTCACTCACATGTCTCCTTTCATCTTTCCTTTTTTTAAATTAATATTTCTGGAATTACATAGAGTAATATTAGGATACAGAAATCCTGACAATAGAAGTATCAGAAAAGTCAAATTAATATCAACTTTATAGTTTACATATAAGAAAATGAAATAGTACAAACTCCTTTTTAATTTTACTTTTTAGAAGAATGTTTATAATGTTTGGTTTCTTCCTTCTGATGACTGAGAATAGTTAGTTGAAAGGATGTGCCAAGTGTAATATTTATCTGTTGATGTAACAAACCACCCCCAAACCTTGTAGGACAAAATAGTACCCATCTATTTGTCATGATGCCATGTTTAGCCGTCTCCCTAGCTCAGTCGCACTGCTGCGGTGAGCCCGTCTCAAGATGCCCTCATTCCGAAGTCTGGTTCTGCTTATTAGCTGGATTGTATCTCCATATGCTCTTTCATATTTCTTAGCAAAGTGAAATTCTTATGATTATCCTGGAAGCAGACAAGGAATCTGCACAGCTTCTTGAGGCTGACGCTGCAGAACTCAAATAACCTACTTTGGCTACAATCTATTGGTCAGAGGAGATTCATAAGGCCAGCTCCGAATTAAGGGGCAGGGAACAGATTCACCCTTTTGACTTGGAATCTTGCAGTACATTTTTGATCATATTATATCTACTACATTGAACTAATAAAAATTTGTATCAAAATTTTATTTGTCAAAATCCCATGTTAGGTTTCTTGAAGGCCAAGAATATCTAGTATAGTTATTTTCATATGTAAGCCCAGAATGCTGTCACTCCGGCTATGTCTGCCGACTGAACAAGTTATTAATGATGACTGTGGATTGGGAAAACATTGAAAGTGAAATAAGGCCCACAATTCTTAATACCTAATAATTGGCTTGTAATATATATTTCTGATGATTGTTTATGTGAAGCCATGTATTGTGTGAGATTAATTCAGGCAGACCTTCAAGAGTTTAATTTTAAACCTTTATTAAGAAAGAGTTAATTTGAAAAAGGGAGCTTAATGCATTTTAGATTGAGGATAATGTATAAAAAACTAAAAAAAGTGAAAAGACAAGTTTCATGCAGAGGGATGCCGGGGTATTGTCGAGTGAATAAAGGAGTACTGAGGATTTTAAACTGAGAAGTAGAAATTAGTAGATTTTTTTTCCAGGTAAGACAGAAAATATCAGATCTGGTATAATGGGAAGGAATAAGGTATAAAAAGAAATTACAGACTTTCGAAAAGTGGCTCTACACCTTCCTGGTAAGAAGGCTTTATATTCAAACACTGAATCCTCCCTCAAACAAAAGTCATTATCAAGGACTAAATTTAAAGGACTTATATGGAGTACTAAGCATAGGGAAGGGAAAAATAGTAATAGTGTTTATCAGATGGAAATTCTTAGCCTGTAGGCTGAAACCCCTATACTCTAATTTCTGTCCCTCTGTTTCTGAAATTCACCTCGGCCACGCTGACTCTATCCATGCATACAACCTGGAAACCGACTTCTCTTAGATTATCCTTTTGGTGCATAGAGATTGGAGTAAACACCACCTCACACTTTAAAGCCTCTGGAGGATGTTTTACTCATTGGCCAATCTCCACACTCCTATTTATACTATAAATTCCTTAAGGATTGGAATGCTATATCTTCTTTCTCCTATTTTTCCTGGAGTTCATTCAAATATAAATTGAAAATAAACAGAAACACATTAAAAATGTTTTACTTGCATATTAGTAATATGTAGGCCTGTTATTTTCTTCACTAAAATAATTAGATTAAAAAATCATAATTTCTGTAGGTGCAGGCAGACAAACTATACTGGAAATGATGTTATTGTTACAAATTAAAATGTAAAAAGCCAGTCATGTTTGCTCTAATGATTATTGAGTACATATAATATATATGAATCATTGGCATTTATCTATTTTAATTATATTTCTATTTTTAAATGTATACTCAATTAAAAAAATAAGTGAATCATCTACCCCAGTGCCTGACATATAGAAATTGCTAAATATAAGTAATCATTACTATGGCCGCATAAAACTTACAAGCTGATGCATGAAACTACATAATACTTACCCTTATTCATATGGGCAAAACCATGGTTTTCAGCACCTGTGCTAAGTGATTTGTGTACCACATCATCATTGTACATTTAATATGTGCTAAGGTTGCATTTTCAGTGTAAACAAAATCAATATGGTCCCTTTCCCTGTGGAGTTTATAGGCAGACCGGGGGGAGGGGAAATACACATGTATTAAACTAGTAGAGGAACAAATTGTCAATCTCAATAAGTGTTACAAATGGAAAGAACAAGAGACAGTCATTGAACATATAGGAGGCGGGCAGCATACTACATTAGCAGTCATGGAAGTTACAGTTAAGGCAAAATTAAAAAAAAAAAAATACATTCAGACCAGTGAATGGTGTTACAAAAATAGTCCAGAAGGAGCATCATAGTAGCAAAAACATAAGGAAAGAAAGAGGTATGGCCTCTGAAACAGAAGAATTTCAGCACTTTGACTAGAGTGTAGTAGGCTAGAAAGGAAAGACTGTGATGTGCTAGAGACAAAGGTAAGGCCACATCCTGCAGTTTCCCGCTGGCCTTGAGAATGACTTTGGATTTTATCCGGTTGTAACTATTAATAAAAGATTGTAAGCAAAGGAAATGAATTAATTTAGAGATGACTCTAGTTGCCTCATGGAGAATAAATTAGAGGAGAAGTAGAGAGGAAGGAGGGGGGACCACAGGAGGGTAAATCAGAGGTGTGGAGTAAGGGTTGAGCTGGTGTTGGTGGTGAGAAGAACGGGTGTACATTTGAGATGAACTGGGAGTCACAGGATTTATAACAGATTGCATGGAAATGGGACTCCAAAGGATGTATTGGGAATGATTTTCAGGTTTGTTCCTGAAGTGATTATAGGTACATTTTCTGGGATAAAGATTTGGAGGAGCTAAAATCAAGTCCTGGGTCTATTATTTGACTTGTCTGTAGTGTGCTCAATTATGGCTTCAAATAATTGGTGGAGAATAACAATATGGTGGTCAGAAGGAAGAAAAGAGCTCTAGATCAAAGATTTGGAACTTGTCAGGACATTGATATGTGGGAGGTTTGTAAATGTATAGGACTTGCTAAAATTTCTTAGCGAGAATATAAGACAGAGGAGGAAAAGGTGTCAAGGCTAAGGCCTGAGGAATTCTACCCTTCCAGGTATGGTAGAAAAGCAATATTTGGCAAATAAGATTGCTAAAATGTGATGAGAGAGGTAGGCCAGGAACCAGACGATTATGAGAATACCCTCAGACATTTTGAAAACCTATAATATATCTGCCACTCACATCCCCTGATTTACATTAGTTCTAAAGAACTCATAAGAAAAAAATTTAAACCCTGTCTAATGCCAGAGTTTAGGTAGATTTTAAAAATTTGGAGAAACATGGAAATAATGATTAGAGACAAAAATGGCAACAAAAGAGAAATTTTTTTGCAAAGATAAAATCCAGCAGACTTACAGCCATGCTTAAACAGCAATAGTGAATGATTCTTGATGAAGTGCCAGACTGTTCAAAGCCCCCGCTGATCTAGTCAGTGCCTTTTCTGCTTCCAAGTTCCACCTAGAAAGCACCAGGCTGTACAAGGCTAAGGGCTGTGGTTTAAGTGGGAAGAAGCATAAGCCTTCATTGATAGAACCTAAGTGCTCCCTCTAGAAGCCATTATCAAAAAAGCCGGGCATGAGAAGTGGTGTCCTTTTACCAGCTAAAAATAAAAGGTTAGTACCAAAGATACATGAGTGTCCAGGGATTTGGGTGACATCAGCAGCATCACTGACAGGTCTGTGTATAGTTCGGCCTGGACACATAGTTGTCGAGTGAATGAGATGAGACAACTGTCCCAATTTTTTCCAATAATGAGAAAGAGAAAACATGTAGGGAATAAACACAGTGACAAGGCACTGTGCTGTGCACTGCATGCTACTCTTCATCATCCGGTCAGGAGAAGGCTGAGGCACACAGAGGGAATTTCTTGCCTTCACACAGGTTGCAAAAAAAAGGCCAAGTTGAAAACCCAGGTAGTGAGCTTTGAAGAACAAGAACTTGATCAAAGCACTCTATGGTAGCTTGATAAGCTAGAAATGTGTGTGTGTGTGTAGAAAGAGAGCGAGAGAAGCAGAGACAGAGAGAATAATATATAAATTATATGTCTGTCTGTCTGTCTGTCTCTATCTATCTATCTATCTATCTATCTATCTATCTATCTATCTATCTATCTATGTCTCTATCTATCTATCTACCTATCCATCCATCCATTGATCAAGAGGCTCATTATCATTATTATCTCTCTAAAAGGCCAACTGGCCAAGCTAAGGCACATCACTGTATCTTTGGTACTAACCTTTTATTTTTAGCTCGTAAAGGGACACCACTTCTCATGCCCAGCTTTTTTGATAATGGCTTCTAAAGAGAGCACTTAGGTCTCACTTTATTTATAGTGAAAGCTGCATTTACTAATAGTTGAGAATACTCTTGTCATCTTAACTTTCAATATGAATCTGTAATTATACCTATCACCACTCGGGATCCTTTCTTTAAGAATTGATAGCTGGTTATAATTCAGAAATAAATAATTGAAGATAAAGTCTTTTAAGCAATATGAATGCCTCATCATTCATTTTCTACTGAGGAGCTATAAACACCCACAGCCGGTTTCAAGCTTACATTTTTGGCCAACAAAATGTAGTTCACAAGCCCCTTCCTCCAGGACAGTGCTATGCAAGCTTTCACATTTACTCTGTTTCTCACGTGTCACTCTGCCACGGGGTATGTAGGAAGACTTTGATAGAAGCAATACAGAGATGACACTGTCAGGGTGAGCAGAATAAATCACCTGCCAAAGCAACATTTGCCTTTTGTCCACGTAGGGCCCTGTCCATCTTTTTGATTATGAGCACTTGACATCTTGAGACCTTCAGCTTTTGAACACTAGCACTGAATAATCTTTGCTTTACCAGTCATGTGTGTACACGTGGCCTTTCCCCACATTCTGCAGCTCTCGGTAGGCAGACGAATGCACAGAATCTCATTGACTCTAAAAATTAGACAGAGCAAATGTGCAAAGCACTTTTCAGACTAAAGGTAATAGACCAGCCCTGGACATAAGTACTTGGCTTCTTTGTTACTACTCTGTTTCCAGCTCCTAATACGATGTCAGGCACACACTCATGACTTAATAAATATATGTATAATAAATAAATAAATGTGTAAATAATCAAGTTGGCTATTCATGAAAAGAAAGAAATAGAAAGGGAAGCGATGGGTGAAGAGCTGTGACTCTGCTTACTGCATAATGCAGGGAATAGACACGCTGTTTAATCCTTGAACAGTTTTGATTCAAATCATGAATTCTTAAGGATCCCAGAGTAATTGTCCACAACATGACCTTCTGGTTATTCATGGGGGAAGAGATTACCCTTCTCCTTCTATTCAAATATTTCCCCAAAGCAAAACACCCAGATGGGGATAACAACTAAGGAGATAAATACGGGAAAAAGAACTAATAAGGTAAGTGTTAGAAGAAAGCTGTGCCCTTTGTCACGTCCCATACAGGATGCCCTTCGGACCTGCATCAATCCCTGTGCTCACCTCCGATTTCAGCGAAGACGAAGCAGACAGCTCTGTGCCAGCTTGAACTCATGTGCTCTCATGTACTCATCTGAAATCATCCCTCCTCCAGAATCAGGTTCGTTCTGTGCCCCAGTAACAGCTGGAAGAGCCGTGGCTCAATTCCAGCTTAGAAACAGGGGAGGAAATGCTCTTGGCAGGTAATGCTCAAAGGCGGACAGGAGCCTCTGGCTGGGGTCTCCCCTCTCATGCCATCTTGTGTTTTTGTGGACTATTCTTAAAGACATTTCGTGAACTTCTCACACCAACCACAGCAGACGCCTCAACATATCCTGGGAGTAGGTTTTCTCCCTTCCCTTGCTGGTCCTCACAGCTTCTCCCCGTGATCACATCTCAGTTAACTACTTACACTCAAGCGCCCCAAATAGGTGCACCTAGAAGTGCTTTTCTTTTCCTTTATTTTTTTCACCTCATAAATACTACATAATTCTAGAACTATCTCAAAGGAGCCATTTGAAAAAATGCAAAATAAAAGATACTATATAAACATGAAAAGAATATGTAAAGACATTAAAAACATATTAAGTAAATATATTCTTCCTTCAACACTCCTTGTATTTAAAGTGAAGAAATAGCATTCTTTAGAAGTTTGAGAATACAGATTGATTTGCTGATCACAAAGTGGACAATTTGCTGATGATTTCTCTCTCTGCAGCATTAGCTGGAGTGGGCGAATACACGGAGAAATGAAAACATGTTTCTTGTATACCATCAGAGAATCTACCTCTGCTTCTTTTGCCTTTTCTGCTGAGATATTTTTGGCAAAAAAAAAAAAAAAAATCACAGCCACCTCTATGCTTATCAGTATATTCCACCAGCTTTTATTTTAAAAAGACCAATATTTTAGTTGCTATGAAAGACATTTTTCCATTCCATTTTATGATTCTCCACAGTGAATTCTCTCCTGGTGACAGGCACACTAAACGCTCTGCCTTAAGCCCTGTACAATAAATTCACATAACAAAAGCACCTGTACCCCCCCTAACATTTTGAAATGAAAAAGAGACACAAATATCATGCAATTCTAGGAGTTACCTTAAAAGAGCCACTTGCAAAAGCTGAAATAAATAAAAGCCTTTTTATCAGAAAATCTCTACATATCAACTAGATTGGGTCAACTCACATTCAACATTTCGTAAAATGCAAGTGATTTCAAATAGTCTGTGTGTTTTTTTTTTTTCTCCCAGCACATTTGGAGATACATGATTAAGATTAAAGAATTAAATATGGAAACTTATGTTCCTCACTATTGGTCCTTACATTCATCCATTATCTTGCTCCAAGCCCTCCTCTCTGACCAGCAAATAATACGACATGTTACAAAGATTATTGACTGAAAAAGCAGCTTACATAAATATATACAGTGTGTGATTTTGTTTTGGCTGAAAAGCTATATTTACGTAAGTGCTATTGATGTAACTCTGAGAAAGAAAGGAGAACAAAACAAGAGGAGAAGGGGGCATGGGCAGGGAGGAGGAAGGAGACAGGAAGAGATTCAGAAGAGGGTAACACCAAATTTTTATTGTGTTTGTGATTTTTAGTATCTATCTGTACTTCTTAATTGCCTACTGTTTTTCTACAATACCTCTATACATATTTATCTCTCTATATCACAACTTGAAGAGATCCCTAATTTAAGTTTTGTTTGAGAGAATCATTTTATTCTTCTGAAAAAGGAAACAAAAGAAACACAATCTTTTACCAAGGATAAATCAACCCAGAGACCAAAAGGAGATTTTAGTTTCCCTGGAATTTCCAAGTTCATGAACATTGAATGGCCTCTAAATTTGGCAATCCGTTTTTTCATTGCTAATAATAAGTTCCTTCTACTATTACATACAAAGCATTGGACAGCCTAAACAAATGCTATTAAAAAATAATCTATTTGTGGTCATGCTGTTTCAATTGTCTGAACTTCTTTGCAGGCCAGAACTCTCTTGTCTCTCTTCATTTCATTATTAGTGAAACCAATAAGAATTAGCCAAATTTGATAAATAATAAAAATAAGATAGGTGATTTATTGAATGATAGTAAGCAAATAATATACCTACAAATCATCTTTAATTGTGTCCTTTGGATTAATTTTCCAGCCTACACAATCCAAAGGTTTCTTTTCTTTTATTTTGCAATGAATACTTACTTTAGAAAAGAAAAAAAGGAAATTTGCAAGGAAATATGTGCAGTCTCTAATGAAATTATGAAATATGGGGTATGAGACAATCCCTGGGACACCCAGCAAGCTCTGCAACTCTTCAAGTTGCAAATAAATGGAAGACATAGAGCATTTCTAATTATGAACCAACCTTAAATTATATTGAATAAATCTCACTCTGTCATAATGTATTAATTTCCATAATGATGTTTGATTATATTGGCTAACATTTTAGTTAATACTTTCAGTTGGATATTTATAAGTATCTGCAACAATAATATTGTACCATTAAAGCCATTATACCATTTTTTAACCTCCACTACCCTTTGGACTCTACAGAAGTGCTCATACAGTGATGTAAAAGGCACTCCTCTATTTTCATTCACAGGAAGTGGCTTCATGGGGAAATTGGGAGAGACCTTATAGAGCCAATTGCTTGGTGTGAATAATATTTCCAGAAATAAAGAAGTAAAAGTCTCTCTCTTTCTCTTTTTCCTTCTCTCTCTCTCTCTCTCGCCCTGTCTCTCCTTTCCCTCATTCTCATTGGTGAGCACCATTTTCCTTTCTGCATTTGAGGACAGTCATGTAGTGAGCTGAGATCTCCATAACAGTGAGTGTTTGAGACTGTAACTCTATTATTTGTAAAGGCTGAGAGCCTTGCCAGACTGCTATGATGCACTGATACATCAGAAAAGCAAGGAAACATTGTAAAATTTCATTTGCTTAATGGCTTACAGATTAATTGAGTTCCATGCAGCCCCAAATGTTGTACAGTTTTCCTTAAAACATATTGTACTATTTTTTAAACAGTACAAATGATTCTTTCTTAAAGAGAACATATTTTTTCCTTTTGAATTAGCTGGCTCTAATTGATACCTCAAATCAAATGCATATGTAGGGATTTTACACTGAAAGAAATAGAATTATTTTATTCTTCCAACATAATAAAAGGCAGCATGCTACCCTATTGAATCCCCCAGTGATGAAATGCAAAATACAGAGCTGACTATTAAGAGCTATTTTTAAATAGGGAAGGCTTGTAAACGTACTTCAATAAAAGAATATTAATTTTTTTCTCTTTTGTTATCCTTTGATTTAACTGAGGCAGGAAAAAAATTATTTGATTCTTTTTGCTCATTAGAAAAGATTATATTTTATTTGAGTTGTACATTCAATAAATCCTGGAAAAAATTTAAGTTAATAAAACTTTTATTAATCTACTTCCTCCCCCTAAATAGCAAGACATGTAGAATAAAGGTAATTCAAATAGCTGAGGCATTAAATAAAAAATTAAAGTAATGCCACGCACTTCTACCATTCAGATAACAAAATAAATGGCAGACATAATAAGGATTATCAAAATTATCAAAGCAATCCATGAAGGCCACATTAAATAGGGACGTGTCATTGAGAAGGAAATAAGATGCACTTTTGCTGACGGCCTTAAAATGGATACAGGGAGGTAAAGAATACTTCATAAGGAAAGGAAAGGCGAGGGGGAAATGGCTGGTGGCAGGCAGGAAACCAACCTTCTGAGAACAGGCTCTTCATGGGGAAGGAAAGTGGTAACTGAGGTGGGTAAGTTCTGATGTTTGGGGCGTGGGGTGGGAAATAAGAGATGGTGGCAAGAAAGAAAAGGGAACAAATCCCTAAACACCTGTATGTAGAATTTAAATTTGATCCTATAGCTGCTAAAATATCATTAAAGTTTTCTTAAAAATTTAAGATTGCCAACTCTATAAAGGAGAAGGAGGACTTGAGAGAAGAAGGGACGGTCGGACAGCTGTTTGGAATTTTCTCTCCTGATAATGAAGATGAAAGTGACAGACACCAAAAGCTACACGTGTGCTGTAGCAGCAGCAGATACAGAGCCACAAATCTCAGAGCCTGAGAATGCACATGATATACACCTGGCTTTGACCACGGCCGCGTTTCTTCTTCCAGCCCTCGATAGGCTATTGGCAGTGGGGAAAAAATGCAGGAGAAAAGAGTTCGGGGTTGGGGGGGGGGAAGAAAAGAAAAAAGAAAAAGTTGCAAAAGAGAAAAGCCACAAAGCATGGACAATGCTCTCAATTTTTTCCTATTATCAATGGCTGAGAAGATAAGGAAGACATTTCTCTATTTTAAATTAATTTGTCTATTTTCAGTTAATTTGAATGAGTAAATTGCATAGATTTGTCTGTTTTTAATTAATATTATTCAGCAGACCTTCTCTCACCAGCTTCCTGTACGCAGTCCTCTGGTCCTCTTGATGACAGATCGGACACTTCCCCCGCACAGGAAGGTGGCCTACAAGTGTGTCCAGAGTCTCTTGCATCACACCACACATTCCCTCGCCCTCCACCTCCCTCAACTTTTCTGGCACCAGCTGGACTACTCTTCATATTTAGGGTTTCTCTCTGTTCTCTCCCTCTTCCTCTCTTGATGCACGCTGCACAAAATAATTATTTTACTATTGCTTGTAACTTTAGTCTTTTTCTCTTATTTAGGTTTATGAAAGAGAAAAAGCACTGCCATAAAAGATTATTTCAGATCTTTTTCTTCTCCAGTATTTTCATTTTCTTTTCTTAGCTTTTAATTAATGATTAAGCTCTTTATTGAGCCAAGGAGATGAAAACAGCATGAGCTTATTATGCACTTGCCTTTGAGAAGGTACATGATGGTCTTTAAACTTATTCTTTCAGTTCCAAGAAAATCAATATTTTTTACCTCTCCAAGCGGCATTCCCTTGCATATTTGCCGGACTCTATTGCTTCTTGCCTATTCTGGAATTTTGTTTCCAGCATTACCTGGTCTTACACCAATTTTCTATGACGACATTTTTAAAAACGATATGTTTTACTGAGAAACATTTATTCTATTAGTTAGTGGGATTTTAACTGTCTGGTTTCCATTTTCCAAATTCGTATGAAGTGTTCTTATTCAGGATGTTTGGCTAATTTTCCATGAGATTACCTTTCCTTATTTAATAAATAACTCTGAAAGCTAAGAACGCTCCAAAAACAATATTGTTACTAAATCCAGTGTACCACTGCAAAAAGGCAAAGGAGTATGATTAAGTGACAAAAGAATTTCTTGAGAGCATCAAACACATTGTTTATGAAGCTAACCTAGCTGAATTACCCGGAATTCAGAGCAGGTAAAAAGACTACCGAGTAAGTGAATCACGCTGCAGGACTTCCGCAGGATCCCCGCTGCAAAGGCAGCTGGAACCCCAAGAAGAACCAGACCTGTCAGGTGCTCAGCAAGGTGGTTCAACAGTTTGGATCAGTCTCTCACTAAGAAATTTTCCTAGAAGCTAAAATGAAGTAAGCAGCTTTTCAAATAAAAAGGAAGTTCTGCCTTGGGGGACTCCCTAAAGATACACAAGGTAAGAAAAAGCTGCTATAGCAGATAAAAATTGTTGCACCCTTAATTGCCTTTTCTTTCAAGGAAAACCCAGGCACCCAGCCACCTTCTTCCCGTTTCTACCACTTCCTCCATTCTTGCTCTCATCCCGTATAATCAGAACAGCCTTCACTGTGAGAGAAAGAACTTACTTTACCTGTGTTTCAGAAACACCTCAATCTAACACATTAACAAATAAAGCTTATTAGTTATGATTAGGAACAACCTAAAATGTTAATCAATTAAAGAAAAGCCAAGGCAAGAAAGAGATTCAACAGACTGAATGAATAAACTCCCAGGAAAACCCAGACCAATGCACAGATTTAGAAGATACCATTCAATATAGAACCTTTATAACCTCAGAAATCACAGACTAAAGCCTGCCTCTAAAACAAGACCTGATATTCTAAGACAAAAGTATCCAGATAGGCCTGAGTTCTTGAGAATTAAATTTAAATAAAAAGGAAAGCCCTTCACATAAGTGTTCATAAGGTAGAAAAACAAAGCACAGTTGCAATGGCATTGGAATCAAAGATGATACAAATGTCTGCCTCAAAGTTAAAGTCAAAGAGAGGCAGAAGCAAAGGATGAGGTGAAGTTTTGTGGATTCATTTAGGATGATGGAAAATATATCCAGGAATTCAACAAATCCTTCTGGAAAAAAAGAACAGAAAGAATAAGGAGAAAGAAACGATTAAAAAGAGAAGAAAATTGGTCTTCCAAAAGCAAGGTGTGGTGCAATGAGAGGAATGGTCTAAAAGTGATTCCAGGTGTTATATGGGTCACTATGAAAGTTTTCAGACAGACTACTTACAGACTTGAAGTGTCTGGTTTGTTTTGGTTTTTTTAAAGTGTCGGTGTTGATTCACCCGTGCAAGTTTCAACCTGTTTGGCCTAAAGATGTTGCTGGCAGGACTTCATTTGTTTCTGTGTGCACAGATTTCACATTGCTTGATTTTTTACATATCTCAAAACTTTCACAATGGCCTCTGTATCATATTTTGGACAAAATACCTTCTTCTACTTCTTTCAACAGATTTGCACCAAGCTTGGCTTTCCTTAGTCATGGGCACTGCAAAATCTGGTGGGCCCAAGGTGCTGAGTGCTGGGCAGCTGCCTCCCCAGATACCTTTTGAAAATACCTGGCACCACAGTTCCAGACTACAGGGCACTAATTTGTTTTTCATTTTTGTTTTCCTGAAAAAGCTATTTTTCCGCTTGCATCATAACAAAGAAAACACTTAGGGAGACTGTTCTTCCCCTGGAGCACAGACTCATCCTGTGGGGCCTCTTAGCACACCCTTCTGGGGAGAGTGAGGGGGTGGAACACTTGGGCCTTTGCTTCTCTTCTCGGGAAGTCTGAACCTAAGAGTTGTCGCTTTCCTCAAGGAATCCTTTTCCAGAAACCACACAGGGTGGGGATACAGCACAGCATGGATGCAGCCAAGTGCAGCAAACACCTGGAGTCTTTCGAAAAAGGAACTTACCAAGTGTCTTAATAATTATTGGTTATCTAAGCATATTCTGGAGGAAAACGTATATATTCAACAGTAAAGAGAAATTCTACTTTTTCATATTTTCAGAAGGATTATATGTCAGAGATCATCTTTAATTTAAGGGAATTATAGATGCATTTCCAAAGGCTTTATATAAAAACAACTTGATAAGCAACTTTAAAATTCATTTGTAGAGGTTTTTTTTTTTTTTCAGTTTTCAGCCAGGGCTGGGTTTGAACCTGCCACCTCTGGGAGAAAACTTCTAAATACTGATCAAAAATGTTTTCATATAGTAAACGAGAAAATATCACGAATGGTATGTCAATCAGGTTGATAAAAATATCTCAGATTGCATGTGAAGCCCCCACACTGTACCCCATGGTCGAACTAATGTACACAGCTATGATTCAATAAAAAAAATAAATAAATAAAAAGAAATGAAGTCTCACCAAAAAAAAAAAAATTCATTTGTAGAGAAAATATAAAGAAATAATCACAATCATTTTTTTCAAACAAACAAAAAAAGGGTAAAGTAGCAGGTTGTGGATATTGCGCTTTTCTACCCAGATCCCTCTTCAGGATTGAAGGACTTGTTCCTCTGCCTCTCAGAGTTCTGTCAGCTGAAAACTCCCAGCCACCAGGCCTCTCCTGTAATACCTCTAAGCTGAAGAAAGTCATTTTACTCAGAGTTTGTATCCCTTCCCAGATGGAGCCAGTATCTATTTTTTTTTTCTTATTTCTTTTTGAGATAGGGTCTCAGTCTGTTACTCACATGATCAAATATTACTGCAGCCTTGAACTCCTGGGATAGAGAGAACTGATCTTCTTGCTTTAGCCCCCTGAATAGCTGGGACTACAGGTGTGTGCCACCATACATGGATAATCATCATTATTATTAATTTCTAGAAGGACTCTAGAAATTAATAGCCCTTCTAGAAATTAATAGCAATGCTGCCAGGCTGGTCTCTAACTCCTGGCCTCAAGCGATGCTCCTTCCTCAGTTTCCCAAAATGCTGAGATTTACAGGCATGAAGCACCATACCTGGCCTCTAATTTATCATTGGTGCTGGAGTAAGCTCAGCCGTCTTGCCCCCACTTGGACATCTCTCAAAGTCAATCCTTTCGTCAGAGCTCCCTGCAGGACTGATTGTGGCTTTGTTGTACCATCTCAGTTCTATTTTTGCCTTCACCTTTCCTGATTCAACCTTTCCCAACAGAGGTTGATCACCAGAACACTCACTATAAAACTTCCTGCTCGTCCCACAGTTTGTCTCCAGAGACCAGACTGGTGCTATCAGATACAGATATCAAAATATGCAAACTATAGTATGTCAAACAGGATAAAATACAATATTAATAGAAATTGAATAAAAAAGTGAATAAGAAGGCTAGAAACAGACCTACACATACATGGTGATTTGATATGTAATAGGGTGTTTTCTTTTTTTTAATTTATCCAAGAAATAATGGACGCTTAAATAAATAGTTGAGGACAATTGTTGTCATACAATAAAGAAAACTGTAATAGTCAATTGTATATCTTCTAACATACATCTTTAAAAACAAGTTGTACATAAATTGAAGACATAGGACATTTCTAATTATGAACCAACATTAAATTATTTTAAATAAATCTCACACTGTCATAATGTCTTCATTTCCATAATGATGTTTGGTTATATTTGCTAACATTTTACTTAGTACTTTCGCTTGCATATTTATGAGTATCTGTATACAGCTTACTTACACTGTCTTTAGCAGGTGTGGGTATCAAACTTCGTCAGGTTTCACAAAATAATTAAAAAGATTTCTCTAATTTTTAACTATGGAACAATTTAAGGAGCATTGTATCTATCACCATTTGAAGATTTGTTATTCGCCTCTTATGAAATCATATGTGTTTGGGTACTTTTGTTCATTTTTATGTTTTGGAGGATTTTTTAATGAAAACATGATAACTTCTTGTTTGTGCTTTGAGAGTTTGTCTGTCTAAGGTTTTTATCTCAAATGGTACCAATTTTTTTAAACCAATATTTACATAAAATAGTAATCATATCTCCTAGGGTTTCAAATTCATTTGTTGAGGTCTACAAGATATTCTTCTCTAAAATTTTAAAAGTATTATCATATACTTCAATAATAATTTTCTCCTGTACTTATTTCTAACAAATGTGGTTTCAATCTTTTTCTTAATATAGTTACCTAAATATGTCTTTATTTTAAAAAATGCAGAATGCTAGATATTAATTACCTCTATTGTTTCCACCTTTTAGTGTCTATTTTTCTGATTTACTATTTCCTTAGTTTACTTCCCTTTGACTTATTCTGTTTTTTCGCTACTCTTTGACATGGATACTTAGTTCATTCATTTCATACTTTCATTTTTATAGATAAAAGAATTTAATGCTTCATTTTATCATAAAGGGCATTTGCACTAGACTATTTAGTGCAGCTCAATTTACAGTGACCAAAATCAGAAACAACCTAAATGCCCACCCACCCAGGAATGGATTCACAAGCTGTGGTATATGTACACCATAAAATACTATAAAGCCATTAAAAAGATAGAGACTTTACAACTTTTGTATTAACCTGGATAGAGTTGGAACACATTCTTCTTAGTGAAGTATCACAAGAATGAGGAAGCAAGAACCCAGTGTACTCAATTCTAATATGAAGCCAGTAGATGATCTAATACATACTCTCATAAGAGAAAAGCTCAAATCTATTCATGGGTGGGAGGCAGGGGAATGAAGGAGCAGGGAGAGGGGAAAAGGGAGGGGGATGGGGGTCCTAGTGTATGGCACACCTTTTGGGGGCATGACACAATTATAGGAGGTACTTTACCTAACAAATGCAATCAATTGTAACCTAATTCTGTGTACCATCATTCAATCCCAAACAATAAATAAAAATTAAAAAAAAATTCAATGCTATGAATTTTTCAGTGATGACTGTTTTAAACACTATTTCAAGGATTCTGATATCTAGTGGTGTCATTATCATAAGTTTTACCCAAAACAACCACTTGTGTTCCTCCTTTTTACCCAAGAATTATTTAATAGGGCATTTAATTTTTTAATTAAAAAACTTGGAAGGTCTTGTATAATTTTACTAATAATCTCCAATTCCATTGCATTGTGATTAAAAGTTATTATTCATAATATTTCCATACTATAGAACTTATTGATTTTGTAACCTAATATTTGTTTGTGAGAATATTAAATGTGCATTTTAAAAGAGGTGTTCTATACTATTGGGACATAAATTTTGATCTATTCTTGTAAGATCTACCTTGCTGATTGTGTTTTTTGTTTTTCTGTATTTTTACTTATATTTTGCACACTTGATGTGTTTTCTGCTAAGGTTGATTGTTAAAGACAACTGTGTTTTAGTTTAATCCTATTTATGCCTCCTTGCATATCATGAGGTTTTTACTTCACAAAGGCTGTTTCTATATTATTTGATGCATAGGTATTTTTAACTATTACATTTTCATTGTAAATTATGGCCTTTACACGTGAACATTTTCCTTTACACATTTTATAATTTCCCTTTTCATATTTTATAATACTTAACTTGAATTCTACTTTACTCATATCAAGATCATTAACCTTGATTAATTTTGCCAATAATGCCCTGGTTGAAAGATGTTTATTCTCTGATAGATTTCTCAAGAAGGCACATAAATTAAGTTACTAAGTCCTTGTATCTGAAAGTGATTTTTCTGATAACTTGATTTTTAAAGTTTAGGTGTAAAGTCTTTGGTTCATGATTTCTTTCATTGGTTTAAAAAAATCCCACTCTTTATTGCTCTGATTTGTATCTTGTTACTAAGAAGTCTACTTCAAATCTAATTTATTTGCTACTCTTAGAATCCTTGATTTTTTTCTTCCATTATATTTGAAGTTATATTTAATATATGATTTCAGGTTTATTTTCTGGTTCAGTTTAAGTTTTTTCCTCTACTACAAAGTTTTCTAGGATTACAATCTAAAGTATTAGTTTTATGGAATTATTTTTCAGGGACTATAATTACACATACCACTTTATTTGTTTTCCCCTTCTGTCACTTTGTTAAATTTTTTTTACTAATTTCTTTACACTATTTTTATTCTATCAGATATTTCCCTGTCTTTATTCAATAAACCTTATTAATTTTTATTTGAATATATATTCCTATTTTGGCACATTTTAATTTTGTCCTCATCTTTAAAAAGATGTTGGGCTTTGTTTTCATTTCTTCCCCAATTCTACCAATTGTCATTGCATTTCTCGCCTTCATCTTTTTTTTTTTTTTTTAATCTTTTGGTCCTTAGACCCCTAAAATATTTTCTTAATTTCTGAATTCCTGATTCAAAATATGTTTTTCATATCCACAAGAGCTTATTTTGGTGAATTTGATTCAATTTGGTGCTCTACATTTTTTCTTAGTCCTACATTTTCTTTTGGTGTGTGTGTTGGGGCGAGGGGTTTCACCTAAGGGATACTGACACTCTTTCTCTGATTTTGCTTAGTAATTATGTACAGGTTTGTGTAATTTCACCTGCTTATTTTGTGGAATTGGTTTTGTTTACAGGATTCATAGTTGTAGTAAAACAGAATATTGCATTGCAAGAGTAATGCCATCCAAGCAAAGTGCCATAATAACCAATGTTTGACTCCAGCACCCCAAGGCATTCTGCAAGGAGGTTAAGAAATAATGCCTATGGCATAGGTGACCCTTCATAAAGATGCTTATCCAATTTCCCCAGTGCTTTTGCATTTCATAAGACAATCTGAATCATGATTAGCTTCACGTATTTTACCAAACAAACAAAAGAAGAACCTTGTTACATTAAGAATACTTTCTAGAGGATGGACGTGAAGATCCACCAACTTCCAGGCACCTGAGAAATAGCTTCTGTTCAAAAATCTCTGGTAAATGTTTATTTCTAAGGAACAGGATTTGTCAGCCACATTCTAAGCTTCTCAGAGCCCTGCGCCTTTTGGGATAGCTTTACATGTACCCACTCACCCCAGAACACTGGTTCAATGGTACCTTTTTTGTCAGTATTAGAAATTCCAATCTGTTCAGTGAAAATTCTTTTTTCTTGATCCTAAGATTTCTTTTTTAAAAATTGAAAAAAATCTAAATTTTCTTCTTTTGCCTTTTTTGCTCCTCCTTTTACTATTAAGCTGTAAAAGGACATTTCTCCTTTTCTGTTCCATAACCTGAGCTTTCATAGATAACCATTCTCAACACATGACTTTCAACCTCCATGAATCAAAAATGAATAAGAAAGCTAGAAGCAGACCTACATATATATGGTGATTTGATATGTGATAAGGGTTTTTTTTTATTTTATCCAGGAAATAATAGACTTTTAAATAAATAGTTGAGGACAATTGTCCACTCCTGCTGGTAGTGCTGCTAATCTGCTAGAAGACATTTTCAAAAAATGATTTTAGTACATTTTACTCTTAGAGTAGGCTTGCTTTTCCTGATGACAGTTTTAAAGCAATACTAGTCCATCACTAACACCCGTCTTCTTTCTGCCTTGAATATTTTTTGTCTGTTTTTCTAAGTTTTTGGCTGCCTTTCCCTATTGCAGAGGCTTGTGGTGACAGTTTAAGGGCTTGCTCAACGGGATTTGGTATTTTTAGTATTTCTTTGTCTTGCATATTTAGAAAATTCTTTGTTGTCCATCTTCTATTTGTGACCAGAGAGTATTTTTGAATAGTTTCATTTTTTCTTGTTCTGTGCTATTTTGAATAATATATGTGGACAGTAGAATTAAGCAAATACCATTGCATTTTGCTCCATGGAAGTTCAAATTGCAGATTTTAACAACACACATTTTATACTTCCCATGCCAAAATACTAGCAATAAATTTTAAGAGGAAATGAGAATCTAGGAGAAATATTTGTAAGTTATAAGAATGAATATATCACAGTCTTACTAGTCATTATATTGAAATATTACCACAAATCAATAAGAAAAATGCCAAATTAAAAATAAAATGTCAAATAATGTGAAAACATAATTCAACCATGGAGAAAAACAAATAACTTCTAAGTATTGGAAAGATATTCAACCACATAATTGATTAAGGAAATGTATATTTAAAAAGTGGAATATCTATTTTCAGATCTATGATTGAGAAATAACATAAAGGCTGATTATATCTACTTTAGACTTGTGCGGAGAAAAAGAAACTGTATTTGCATAACTTTTATAACTGCCATTGACCATATTTACCAAAATCAGTGCATGTACCATTTAATCCAGGAATTTTATTTTTAGGAATATATCCTATAGGACTACTAATACAAGTATTCACGTGCATAAACACAAAAAATATTTGTTGCAGTATGATTATTATTATTCCAAGACTATTATGGTGTAAGCCATTACATGGGGGAGAGAAATTAAAGGGAGGCTGAACTCATCCTCTTGTAATGAACACACATTCTAGCAATAAAAACCCACCCCTGTGATATCATCAGTTCATGAGGGTGGTTCCCCAATAACCCTAATATCTCCAATTAGGCACCCCTTCTCAGCACTGAGGATCAAGTTTCCAACCCATGAAAATTAGGGGACCCATATAGACCACAGCAGCATATTAAAAGCATTTATAACTAGTTATAGTTAAGGAATCCAAATATAAACAAGTATGAAATAAATAAAGAAGTTTAGTACAGTTAGGATTTAGTTCTTTATCTCCAGGGTCATTTTAGAAAATTTGAAGCACAATCTATTAATTTTCTTCTTAGGCTGTTTTTGGGCGGCTTTTTTGATTTTTTTCATTTAGTGTTCAGCAAATCCAATGTTAACCACCAAATACTGAGCTTCAAATATATATATATATATATATATATATATATATATAGTGTGTGTATATATATATATATATATATAAGATATATGTGTGTGTGTGTGTATATATATATATATATTTTTTTTTTTTTTTGCAGTTTTTGGCCAGGGCTGGGTTTGAACCCACTACCTCTGGTAAATGGGGCTGACATCCCACTCCTTGGAGCCACAGGTGCAGCCCTCAGTTTCAAATATTTCTAATCTACAGATAATAGTCTCTGACTGAGATAATGGCAGAAACAATACAAGAAATACCTATCTTTATTTCCATTTTGTCCCTTTGTCTTCCCTCTCTTCTGATATAATCCTTGTAAGCACTTAGTGATATTCTTTTTGAAACAGAGACATATGCAATTATATATAAGTTTATTTTCTCAAAAATTTTCACAGAATAAACTGATTTTCCCACTTTGGCAAGCCCCTAATCTCAAAGCCAGTACAATAAGAAATGCAGGTGAGTAATGAAGCTTTTTATTATGTGATTACACTGATATTCATTAGATCTTTCACATTTTTGTAACTAAATTGACATATGCATTCTTATCCCCATTATATAAATGAGAAAAATGAAGAAATTAAAATTTTTTGAGATTCGTGTTTTTATTCATTCATTTATTTTTATTGCAGATTAATACAAGGGTACAGATGTTTAGGTTACATTGTTTGCTTCTGTTAGGTAAAGTCCAAGTTGTAGTTGAGCCCTGTATATCCTTACATTGTGCCCTTTAGGTGAGAGCTTCCCTAATCCCCTCTGTCTCCTCCACTCCTTCCCCATCTCCCACACTTGAATTTAATTTTGTTTTCATCTCCTGTGGGCATGTAGTTGTTCATCCACCAGTTTCATATCAGTATTGAGTACATTGGATAATTGCTTTTCCTTTCTTGTGATACTTTACTAAGGAGAATGCTCCTTAACTCTGTCCAGGTTAATACAAAAGCTGTAAAGTCTCTCCTTTTTTATGGCTCAATAGTAGCCCATAGGATACATATAAATAGTTTATTAATCCATTCATGGGTTGATGAGCATTTGGGATGATTCCACATCTTGGCAACTGTAATTGAACTACAGTAAACGTTCTAGTGGAAACGACCCTATGGTAAAGTTGGGGGTTTTTTTGTTTTTGTTGTTGTTGCTCTCCTTGTTTTGCTTCTGGGTAGACATGTAGTAACAGGACTACAGGATCAAATGACAGGTCTACTTTTAGCTTTGAGGATTCGTCATACTTCTTTCCATAGAGGCTATATTAGTTTGCATTTCTACCAACAATGTACGAGTGTTCCCTCCTCTCCACATTTACACCAAAATCTTCACTGAAATGTCACCCAAAGTTACCTAGTCAATTAGGGAATAAGTGATTAATCCCAGATATGAAAAGAAAGCTTTAGAAAAATAACCATGCTCTCTTGCCCCTTTTTATAAGATAATATGGAAGTATGTACCATTAAGTATTTCGCTAACCATGTTTGTCTCAGATGGTTTATCACTTGGCATAAAGCCGCTAAGAAGGAAAACAAGTATATTGATATTCATTTTACAAACTTGAAATGTAAGTTTAATTACAATTCTATGGAAATAAATTATTTTTAATTATGATATTGTTAGAGGTTGTCCATTTTTAGGAGGAAAGCCTTGCTTATCAATTTGGCTGGTTTATTTTCATTAGAATACAATCACATCATTTGTGTGTTAATTTTTACATGTGTTGAACTGTACTTTTTGCTCTTACCTTTTTTATGCTGCTTATGTCCTTAAGTCACAAAAATGGATTTGTGTCTCAGAAATGGTTTAGTGAAACATAAAATTAACAATAGAAAGCATAAAATGAATTACATAAAACTCAGAAAAAATATCTCAAATTATATCAAGCATAAAAGTCTGTTATAAAAGAAAATCTACTAACACAGTGATTAATGCTGCAATAGCTACATAAAAGTGTAGCTATTTGCATAAGCACCCAAAAATAAAAATTACAACCAGGATATATCGTAATAAATATATGAACATTGAATACTAATAGACTGGTGAGTAATATGCACATTGATGGAATCCCAATGAATTCTGTATAATTAAAATTTTTATAAAACGAAATGGCCTAAAGTTCCCCTCCATATTAGTGAAAAAATACATTCTAATAAAAAAGATTACTTTTTAAAACAAAGATAAGAAACTAAACCTATGGTTATATCAATCAAAATGGTAGCCCTGAGAATTAAAACAAGTATAAATCACAATATGGCACAATAATTGCAAAATCGGTTAGAAAATTAAGGATTAAGGGTGGTACCCATAGCTCAGTGGGTAGGTTACCGGCCACATACACTGAGGCCGGCAGGTTAGAACCCAGCCTGGGCCAGCTAAAACAACAATGACAACTGGCAACAAAAAAATAGCCAAGTATTGTGGCGGGTGCCTATAGTCCCAGCTTCTTGGGAGGCTGAGGCAAGAGAATTGTTTGAGTTCAAGAGTTTGAAGTTGCTGTGAGCTGTGATGTCACCACACTCTACCGAGAGTGACAGATTGAGGCTCTGTCTCAGAAAAATATAAAATTAAGGATTAATTGTTCTATTTAAAGAGAAAATGGAACAAGTTAACAAAAAATATATAAAAACTCCCTCATTAAATGATGTTATTTGTTATCACATGGTGGTTATGAGATACACTATAGAATGCAATAAATATCAGATGATCATACTACCAGATTGTTTGGTTTGTATCTGTGTATAATCCTGGGGTACAGAACTAGACTCTGCTCTTGAAGCAGATATACCTGTATCAGAAGAAATTCTTGGTCAAAATTTGCTCTGTTACTAAAAACCCAAACTCTGTGAGAGGTTTTCATTTGATTTACAGATACTTTGTGTATCGTAATTGACCTAGAGGAAATGGCTGTAATATAAGTAGTCATGTTCAACAGCAACACATGTACCAAGAAGGAATTGCCATGTGAAAAGATGTTGGCTCTGAATGCCGATCCACACAAAGCTTCATGTATAGACAATGTTTAGTAGCCAAACTTAGATTTCTGGATCATGATTCAGTGATGAAAGAAAGAGTAACTATCTTAAATATTTTGAAGTGTGTTCTCTTCATCTGTATTTTTTCAGCACGCTGAGTGAAGTGGCAGCAAGTAAAAACCTAATTTTCTATGCAAATTCCACTGGGCTTTAAAGATGCTCACACCAATTGCAGTAATGAAATATGAGATAAAATCATTTCTTAATGAATGATTCTTTTATTGAAAGTTAAAACCTATTTATGATTTTATGTGGCTTGCTTGCATGAAATAGATTGATATAAACAACATGTTATAGAGTCTCATAAATTAATCACTTAAAGAACTAAATATTATTTTTTAAAATTATGGACTTTTTCTTATTCATAATAATAATGAACTTTTTAAAAGGTCTATTTCAAGATAAATCATTTTTCTAATTTTTTCCAAAGCCTTTATTATTTTCTCTGCTCACTAAAGAAAGAAACTGAAGATAAATTATTAAGCATATTTAAAAATCACATTCAAATGATACCAAAAGGCATGAGAAATCCTGCTGAGTACAGAATCCCTCCAAAGAGTGGACTTGACATTTTTTCTCCAGTAGAACTAGCCAACCTAGCAGGTTTTTACAAAACCATACCTACCTAGCTGTCATTCAGAAAGAGCCCTGGAAAGAGCCTTGGGTCCAGTTGACTCCAACTATTACCTACCAGAGCCAGCACATTTTGGTTCCCTTTCCCAACAGTCTAACATTCTAACGTAAGACTTTTTCACGTGGTGGAAATAAAGAACGAGAAACCCAAGAAAAACTTGATTCACTATTCTAACTCTTCATCATCAAAACAGAACAAGATACATTTATTTTTCTGCTCACACTTAAACAGTTATAACTATTAAACATTTACATGCATGTACACATGGTGACTTTAACAAAATTTTGCTGTAACTTATGTGTAAATATACGTAAAGTTGACAGTAAACACATACAGAGAACAGCCCCGCCATGGTCTGAAGAGGATGTATTCAAGTGCAGGACTGTAGGACAGGGGTTCTCTCGACTACACCGTTCAGCAACTCTCTTCCACTCCCTTTCTTCTCTCAACCCAAAGAACATGTACAATAGGGAAAGAATCCCTGTAACTAGACATGTATTCATTTGGTTATTTTATTTCATTTTATTTCTGATTAGGCTTTTATTTTGTTTTGAAAAGTAAATTTATTTCAGGTGAATGTGAAGATACAAATAACCATGTCCAAATATTTGATTTTATTAGATGGACTCCCTCCCGTGGTTACGATAGTCTGTCTTCAAGTTTAGATGAACCAATTCAGAAGACAGACTATCGTAGCTTCAAATCTCTCACCTTGTAAATAATCAATTTCTCCCTGGAAAGGGCTTTAGGAGGAAAAGTGACAATTACAGAAAATACTTAATGTATCGCCTGATAAAGAAATAATGTAAATGGAAAAAAGTCAAAAAATTTGTGCCAGAAGGGTGCTCCTATATTATCTATTGGTAATTTGGGGATCTGAGAGGTTTTAATCTCTTGCTGTGAAACAGTCAGATGAAAGCGAATCTCTGACTGAAATTCAATTCCTTGGTCTTCAGTGTTCAATGTTCTTTCCACCTCAGTTCACATTGTTTCTCTGCATTTATTTTCACCTGGATTGTTCTTCAAAGGCACAACAGACACTTTCATGAAGTGTGTAAATACACTTAATGTAATACTAATCATATTATAAGTATATGAGACTAATTTCTATACAAAAATACCTGTCTTGAATGTTTGGGTTATAAAGAAGACTAAATTAGTGGGAATAACTGTGCAACCTCTTTGGACTATGGGTCTGAAAGTTCATACATTGGTACAATCCGTATTTCAAGGGCTCTTGATTCTACTGCGGTCCCTTTTCCTCCTTGCATAGGACAACAGGCCCCTGCAGAGCTCCTGGGAGCCCGAGGAATGTTCCACAGTTTTCACAGGCTCCTTGCTGCCGCTTCTGCACCCCTCTCCTCAGATACCATGGCTGCCACTACTGCTGTGGCATTGTCCACAAATGTCTTTGGCATTAGAATCACCTAGGGAAGTTTCTCAAATCTGTAAGCCCAGGTTGCACCCTAATCAATTAAATCAGTCTGTTTAGACCAGAGTCTGGGAACTGGTAGCCTTAAGCAAACTTGTGACCTTCCTGGTCCTTATGTGCAGCCTTTGGCTGAATCCCCATTTTATATAACAACTCCTTTTATTAAAGATGCAGCAGAGAAAGATGAAGCTTTCTTGCCTCCTTTGGTGCTTAATAGAGAATGATTTTGAAATCAGGAAGCTGCAGGTTCCTGGAAACCAGGCATGGGCACTTTATCAAAGATCCCAGGTGATTCAAAGGTCAGCAAAGTTTGGAAGCCCTTGACCTATAATCAGAAACTGCCAGCAACCCAAAGCTGCAATGGGCCTGATGGATTCAACGGGGTAGAATTGCTTCCCTGCCTTTCCTATAATAAGCAGTGTGTGGCACATCTCTTAGTTCCTTTTGGCTCTCAGCCTCACACATGTATGCCTTTTTCATTTTCTCCGCTAATCTGTCAAGGGCTGAAGCCTCCAAACAATTTTCCTGGACTCCTTAACTGGGTTTGATTACATTCTGCCAGGGGAAGGCATTGGCAGCCAATTGGAAGTCAGGAGAAGGAGAGAAGCCATATGTTTCTACTCTGGCTCTGGAAGGATTCGTGTTATCACTGGTGGGGCCAGCAGTGTCAGAGGATGCCAGGCTCCTGGCTTCTCTCCTTGTGCTCACAGTGACAGTCCTCGCTGCCATGGTTCTTTTCTTGCAGGTTTTGGGCAATGCCACGTCCCTCTCTTGATCCTCAGCCTAACTAATTGTAGTAACTTCTAACAATTACGTGCATTTTCTTTTCCTTATAGCTTCTCCTTTCCAACAATTGAGAAACATTCAGCTACATCAAATCCTTCTGAAATAACCTATGTGTTTTTTGATTGAATAATTAGACATTAATCGATATAGCGGGGTGCTAAATCTGTGCTTCTCGACTCCCTAAGTTGTCACGACTTATTAATGAAGTAGCTCTTCCTTTTTTGTTTGCAGCCTTCCCTATCTCTCCATGGTCTAAAATACCCCACTATTTCCAGGAACAGAGCCCTGTTGATAGACATGCTCAGAATTCTTCCTCTTTTGACTCACTGCAGTCCCACTGCCTGGAGCTTGTTATGCCTCTTTTCCTCTGTGCTCAGGCTCAGTTCTTCTCTCAGGAGGATGCTCAGGTCCTCATACCCCAGACTTTTGGTTGTCACACATTTTCAGTTTACTGAAAACAACTGAACCTGAGTGTTGGACATAAAGTGTAGGCTGAAGTGAGAACACTCACTCTATTGTTTTGTTTCCCAGTGTCAATCTAATTTGCACCATCTCTCCTTGTTAAATTCCTCTGAAAGTATTAATTCTCAAATTTTACTGTATGAGTGAATGAGCTTAAGACTTCATTCAAATGCAGATACCCTGGTCCCAGCCACCCATTCAGTAAGCCTTACACTGCCCAGGAATTGGTGCTCTTAACCAGCATACAAGAAGATCTGAATGAAGGGGGGTCAGGTGACAAGATTTTAGGGATTGCTTCTCTGGTACTCACTTTTTGCCCTATTCTTTCCTTTCTACACACCCTATTTTAAGTATTTGATTGTCATTTTATACAGTATCATAAACAAAACCTTTGGTTGTTTATCAAGTATCACAAATTTTTGTGAAATTATTATGGTAGTAAATAGCAAGAACTAGTGGGTAGGATTTAGAAGTAAAGTCATAAAACAGTGAAGGGGAGGTATGCAAAGCCAGTGATAGCTGACAGCACTTGTTTGAGTGAATTAGAAACGGGTACTTCCTATGCTCAATTGATTAATAAAAAATGAAAGCATACTATCCATGTGGACACAGGTTATGGGCACATGACTTGGGAAAGGTATGATCTCTTTGTGGAAAAAAGAAGCATTGACAACGGAGCAAATTTCTGTGCCTCTCACAGCCTCTACAGGGCACCTCCACCATTCATTATCATACCTGGGGGGCACTGAGTGGGAGGATAAGGTCCTGAATCTGGACGTGGGAATTCAAAGGAAAACGATGTACACAGAAGATGGCTGTTTTCAGGAAGAGAAAGAGTAAGTTTATCAAGGAAAAAAGGTAGAAGGAATAGTGAGTGTGTTAGAAAGAGAAACCATGCTCTGAAATGACTGTAAGAGCGCAGGGAGAGGAGGCACAGTGCTGTGTTGGTGTGTAAAGACGTCAAATAGACACAAACAGTTACTGAACCAGTGAGTGGTTCTCGTCAGACATTGTTGTATTTCCATTTCTCTCTGGCTGGAGTTACAACACCTAGGAAAGCCTGACTATAAAAACCTGGTAGGAGCATATTTTAATTATAGAAAAAGTACATAAGAAGAAATCACTTCCTTTTAGGTTGTGACTTTAAAAACCGAAAGCTATAAATTAACTTTTTTAGCTTTTATTAAATTGTGAAATGACGTCCTTGACTTTGTAAGATATATTTTTCCTACTTTTTTTACAATGTTAAAATAAGTATATCCCTTACCTAATAGTAACTCACTTCAGTATGTTCTATGTATAGACAATCAGTATTGTTGATATTCCTTCTTCTATATGCTTATAAATTTAAATATATCACCCAAACAAAATCATCAAATAGTTTTTGTATGTAAAACTTTATTTTATGTCATGCTGTCTTTCTTCCATTCCTGCTAACTTCTTAGTTCAAGGATTATGTGTCTCCTTGAATAACAATAGTTTGGGACATTTGACAAAGAGACATAAAGGACAATAGTATGTACACTCTATTAGGGCATAATATCTTTATGAATTAGAAATATCTTGTTTATAAAGGTAAATGGTACTCATCAAAAAATTCAGATAATTGAAGAGTGTTCCATCATAAACATTTGACTAAAAACCAGAAACAAAAAAATAAAGAGATTCTCCAATGCAAAAGAATTATCTATAAATACTAGTTAATTCTTTCTAATGAGTAGAAGTGAAGCATAAGCACATCAGTGCTGCTTGTTTTTTTGTTTTTAGAGCATTTGACAGTTTACAAGCTCTTTTACAAACATTAATACATACAAGGTCAGGCAATTAAGTTTGTGATCTCATCCCAGGAAAAGCGCTACATAGCTCATTGCTGAATATCACTGTATTCCCTTCCTTAGAGGTGGTCCTCATGGGAAGCTCTGATACCAGTAGCTGGGCCACCTTTCAGAGCAATTTTAGAACTCTTTTTCCGGAATAGCCATCAGAGCTGTCATTGCACGAGGTCTGATGATGAAATCCACCAGTTCATCCTAGAGAAAGTACTACATCCCTCACTACTGAATGTCACTGCAGGCACCAGATGGCCAAGGGGAGTACCTCAAAGGTGCCATTAGTGATATTCAACAATGAGGTATATAGCACTTTTTCTAGGTTGAATTCACAAAATTCATTGCCTAACCTCATATATTTCGGTGTTAAGTTCTTATCACTGTATTCTGAGCACTTATTTTTTTGCTTCCTGAATTGTGACTTGATGTTTTCTGACCTATGATTTATTGGACACATAATTATGATCTTGCAGAGCGGAGTTTCTCTTACAACTTATGTTTGATCGAATTTTCAAAAGAAATTAGTAGAGTCCATCCACCTTATTCTCATTATGTTTTTCTTTGGCTATGTTCATCATTTTTATTAATTTCCTAGGGCTGCTGTAGCAAATTACCACAAAACTCAAAATATGGGCAGGGTTATACTCTCTGTGAAGGATCTGAGGTAAAAACCTGTCCCAGGCCTCTCTCCAAATGTCTGGTGGGTGCCAGCAATCTTTGGCATTCCTTGGCTTTTAGCTACATCACTCCAGTTTCTGTCTCTGCCTCCACTTGGCACTATCCTCTCTCCATGTGTGTCTGTGTCTTTATATAGCTGTGTTTCCATCTCCCTCTGCTTATATGAACATTTATATAGCTGTGTCTCTGTCACCCTCTGCTTATATGGATACTGGTCATTCAATTTATGGGCCACCCTAATCCAATATGACCTCATAACTCCAGGTGCAAGGGTGGGAGCCGGGAGTTCAATATATTTTCTTGGGAAACTCAGTTCCACCACATTATTTTGTGACATCAGCTATTGTCTATGTCTACATTCTAGAATATTTCTTGACTAGTCCTTTTCTTGGCCATTTTTTCTAATGGGAAAAAGGGGGATTATTACAGAGGTGAGAGCAATGTTCTCAATCAGAGTGATTTTGTTTCACAGGACACATATGGAAATGTCGAGAGAAATTTTTGATCATCACAACTAGAGGATGAGGAAGTTGCAATTGGCATCATCTGAATAGGAATACTGCTAAACATTCTACAATGCAAAGGACAACCCCCCAGTTCCCACAACAAAGAATTATTCAGTCACAAATATCAGTGTTACCACGGATAAGAAATGCAGATCCAGAAGTTTACAGAGCTCTTAGAAAATGTGTTCACAGAGGAGTCTGGTAAGGTGGCTCATGCCTATAATCCTGAGCATCCCTGAGCATTCTGGGAAGCTGACGTGGGAGAATCCCTTCAGCTCAGGAGTTAGAAACCAACCTGAGCAAGAGAGAGATCCCATCTCTAAAAATAGAAAAACTAGCCAGGCATTGTGGTGGGAGCTTGTAGTCCCAGCTACTTGAGAGGCTGAGGTAGGAGAATTACTTGGGCCTAGGCAAAGGAGTGAGATTCTGTCTAAAAAAAAAAAAAAAAGAAGAAGAAAAATAAAAAGGAAAAGGAAAAGTATTTTCGCTCAGGATGTTTATTTCACATCAGAATGCACAGTTCCAAGCTGAGAATTGTGATGTGGAATTTGGAGACACACACCTAAAATTGGTTTCCAAATGCCTCACCTCACAGCTTGGTTGGTGTCTCCACATTACTGGTTGTCAGACACAGCTGACAAAACCACCAGGAGAACTTAAAAAAATGGCAAAAGCCTAGGCTACACTTTGATCTACTGACTCCAAATTGACAATGGATTTTAGAAATCTATGCTTGTGAAGTTTAAAGTCTAAGAGAATCTATCCTTGTGAAGTTTAAAGTCTAAGAGAATCTATCCTTGTAAAGTTTAAAGTCTAAGTAAATAGCAGAGTAGCAAACACAGGAATATAACACTGCTAACTTTCCTTTTCTAGGAAAGGAAGTAGCCTAGTACAAAAGAATAAAAATGCAGCCTTTACATAAATACAAAAGAGTTAAGAATGTAATTTCTTCACTTTACTTCATTGCAAATTAAGTTAAAAGTATATATATCTCAGGAGCGTCAAAGATTAGTGTGGTTGTGTGAAAGATGAACATATCTACACAGACCTCAGTCTTACTGCACTTCTCCACTCCACCCCCCTAAGAGTGGCATTCTTGGCACTGTGCTCACTCAAATACTTTCCATGGCCTCAACATGGTCCCTTGAGCCTAGAAGTATGCTCCCTTTGGTGCTAGCGTCTGAAGGGTAGTTTTCCAAACACCTCAAAGAAAGGCTACTTAAAACAGTGCCTGGTAAATATTAGAAACTCTGTATATGTGTGTTAAATGAATAAATAAATAAACTATTGCTCTAAAGTACCATAGGGAAAAAGTTAATTCTACTAATTCTGCAGGCCAATCTTGGTGTACTGAAACAAAGAATGTTCTAGGTCTTCTGCACCCTAATGTTTATTGCAACACAATTCACAATTGCAAAGAAGTGGAACCAACCCAAGTGCCCATCAATTCATGAGTGCATTCACAAAATATGGTATATGTATACTACTCAGCCATTAGAAAGGTATGAATTAATGCCTTCCGCAGTAAGTTAGAAGGAATTAAATACCATTATCCTAAGTGAAATATCACAAGAATGGAAAAACAAACATTACATGTACTCTCTGATAAATTAGAAGAAACTGATGGGCACACAGGGGCACAGAGGAAAGTAAAGGGCATTGGAAGTCCAGTGGTGGGGGAAAAGGAGAGGAGGGGAGAACAAAAGCTCACCTGGTATATACAATGAACACCATTCAGGTGATGGGCACATTTACAGCATTGACTCAAGCCCGTATAACAAAGGAGTTAATATTCCCTTAATATTTTGAAATTTAAAAAAGAATGTTCTAGGTTAGCAAAAGAAATGTGTTTCCCTCGATCCTGAGGGAATAGTCTAGAAGAGAGAGTAACCTGCAATAGTTTGATACCGTTATAACTAGCATGTTGATTAAGCAAGATGAATAGAATGCAATAAATGAAAATCTATGTTTGTCTTCCATCCTCTTTTTAAATGAATTAATTTATCTGAGCCACAATGCACAATCTGTATTTGTGAATGAGAAAAGGCTGGTCCTCATTCTGTCAGATCATTGAAAGCGGCCAACTCAAGACCAACTCTGGAGTCTTTCTTCTTCGATCTACCTCCCTCTTCCCACAAATCAGGGCTTTTGCTCCAGCTTGGATTGAACTGAGGAAGGAAAGAGAGTTTAAGTTTTTCTCAATGAAGACAGCAATTAATTGGCTAGTTCTGCTAAGCCCATGTGATATTTAAACCTTTCTTTCCTGGGTATTTGTTTTGGTCCTTCAGATGCTCCATCCCTGAGTAGCTCCAGTTGGGCTGAGCACACTTCCCTCATCAGCCAGATGCTGCCAACTTTGCCTGTTGAAGTGCCCACCACTATTTCAAGCATTGTAATGGACAAGGTTTCAAAGGACAAGTCAGCTTACTCCCTGGACTTTTGCTGTGGAAAAATTAATGGGAAAAATTTACCCATTCTTTAGATGCTGCTTTTGTTCTTAAGTGTAGTGAAGCTTGCATTGGCATTCCAGTTCTCTCTCTCTCTCTCTCTCTCTCTCTCTCTGTTTCTCTCTCTCTCTTCTCCTTGCTCCCCCACTCCACTGCTTCAGGCTATTAGTTATCATCTCTTTTTTAATTTTTTTTATTAAATCATAGCTGTGTACATTAATGCAATTATGTGGTACAATGTGCTGGTTTTATATACAATTTGAAATATTTTCATCAAACTGGTTAACATAGCCTTCATGGCATTTCCTTAGTTATTGTGTTAAGACATTTATATTCTACATTTAGTAAATTTCACCTGTACCCTTCTAAGATGCACCGTAGGTATGGTATCACCAGTTACTCTCCCTCCTCCTATCCTCCCCCTCACTTCCCCTTCCTTTTCCCTTTCCCCATATTCTTGTGCTATACTTGGGTAATAGCCTTTATATGAAAGCTATAAATTATTTTCATAGTAAAGCTGAGTACATTGGATACATTTTCTTCTATTCTTGAGATACTTTGCTAAGAAGAATACTTTACAGCTCCATCCATGTAGATATGAAAGAGGTAAAGTCTCCTTCTTTCTTTAAGGCTACATAATATTCCATGGTGTACATGTCCCACAATTTATTAATCCATTCGTGGGTCGATGGGCACTTGGGATTCTTTCATGACTTAGCAATTATGAACTGGGCTGAAATGAACATTCTGGTACAAATATCTTTTATATAATGTGATTTTTGGTCTTCTGGATATATACCTAGTAGAGGAATTGTAGGATCGAATGGCAGGTCTATTTTTAGATCTCTAAGTGTTCTTCAAACATCTTTACAAAAGGAACATAATAGTTTGCCTTCCCACTAGCAGTGTAGAAGTGATCCCTGTTCTTCATATTCACACCAACATCTCTGGTTTGAGGATTTTGTGATGTGAGCTAGTCTTACTGGAGTTAAATGATATTTCAAAGTGGTTTTGATTTGCATTTCTCTGATGATTAAGGATGATGAGCAATTTTTCATTTGTCTGTAAGCCGTGCGCCTGTCTTCTTCAGAGAAGTTTATCTTCAAGTCCCTTGTTCACCCTGAGATGGGATCACTTGTTCTTTTCTTGCTAATACATTTGAGTTCTCTGTGGATTCTGGTTATTAAACCTTTGTCAGAAACATAACCTGCAAATATCTTCTCCCATTCTGAGGGCTGTCTTCTTGCTTTACTTACTGTGTTCTTGGCAGTGCAGAAGTTTTTACTTTGATCAGGTCCCAGTAGTGTATTTTTGATGTTGCTTTAATTGCCTGGGTGGTCCTCCTCATAAAATATTTGATAACTACAATCTGCCTGGGCTTTTGGGAGGGAAGGTGGCACACCCTTCTCATTCTTAGCAGGGTGGACCTAAGAGCATAGACAGAAAC
>CAUYON010004601.1:0-10676 GCA_963573935.1 Arctocebus calabarensis | reverse complement strand
GCATCTCTCCCCTCTGAGACATATCCTAATCTCAGGAACCATGCACTCAAAATGGCAACCATCTTTGGCAGCACTTATGTCTGTGAACAGACATCTTCCAGAATGAAACATCTGAAATCTCCAACCAAATCTAGACTAACTGATGTACACTTGTATCACTTGTTACAACTAGCTGCGACAAATATGGAACCGGACATTGACCATCTCATTAGCCAAAAGCAGGCTGGCCCATAGTTCCCATTGAAATATTGGTAAGTTTGTTGATTTAACTTTATTTGTTCTTCACTTTAAATATTGTATTTGTTCCCGTTTTATTCTTTTACTTCAAAATAGGATATGTGGAATGTGCGTAGGAATTTGTTCATAGTTTTTGTTTTTCTTTTTTAAACTATAGTCCGGCCCACCAACACTCTGAGGGACACTGAACTGGCCCTCCGTTTAAAAAGTTTGAGGACCCCTGGTCTAGCTCATAGCAACCTTAAACTCTTGGATTCAAATGATCCTTCTGCCTAAGTCTCTGAAGTAACTGGGACTACAGGCACAGCCACAATGCCCACCTACCTTTTTCTAGTTGTTTTTTTTTTTGAGACAGAGTCTCACTATGCCACCCTTGGTAGAGTGCTTTAGCGTCGCAGTTCACAGTAACCTCAAACTCTTGGGCTTAAGCGATTCTCATGCCTCAGCCTCCCAAGTAGCTAGAACTATAGGCCCCCGTCACAATGCCCAGCTATTTTTTTGTTGCAGTGGTCATTGTTGTTTAGCAGGCCCAAGCCAGGTATGAACCCTCCAGCCTCAGTGTATGTGGCCAGCACCCTACCCACTGAGCTATGGGCACCACCACTTTTTCTATTTTTAAAAGAGATGTGGCCTCACTCTTATTCAGGATGATCTGCACTCCTTGAGCTCAAGCAGTCCTCCTACCTCGGCTTCCCAGAGTGCTAGGATTATAGGCCCAAGCACTGTACCCTGCCCTGCAGCCTCATTTCCAATACTCCAAAACTGAAAATGACCCAAATGTCCATCATCAGAGGAATGAACAAACTGGTTTATGTAACAATTAAATAGTATTTGTAATAAAAGAAATGAAGTGTTTATGTGTGGATATATCCAAAAATAGCTATGAAGAATGAAAAAAGTACAACCAAGAAAAGACTACATATCATATTATCCTATTTATGGAAATTTCTAGAAAATGAAAATTGTTATATAGATACAGGAAGCTGATCAGTGATTGCTTAGAAAATGGAGGATGGGAGAACAAGAGTTTGGAGGTGGAATTACAAAGAAGCATAAGAAAACTTTTTGCGATGATTAACAAGTTTATTATCTTCTTTATAATGGAAGATAATAACCTCCAAAGCATAAAATGGTGAGCTCTTTATGCTTATGATTTCACAAATAAAAAACAATATCAAAACTTATCAAAGTTTACATTTTAAATATGTGCAAAATTTAACAAATTGTACACTTTAATATCATTTATTCCTTAGGTGAGCAGTTTTTAGATTTTCATAAATAAAGCATAACAGCTAACAGGTGTATGCTACAATAGATAACCTTCAAATGAGCAGAGGTATTGAAAAAGAGAGTGAAAGAGAGAGAACTAACCAACCTAACAAAGTGAAACAGAGTGAAGGGAAAAAAATTAAAAGGGTGGGTTGGAGATAAAACATAATGAATAAGACACATAAAATGAGAATTGTAAAAGTATGGCCTCATATATGTATGTAAGCAATCAGCCCTAACTCCATCTCAGTTCTACTGCCTGGATGGCTAACTGACACACCTGGTCCCGTCCTTAGAGTTTCTTTTATTTTGAGTTTTTTTCTTTTTTTTTTTTTGGCCATGGCTGGGTTTGAACCGGCCACCTCCAGGATATAGGGCCGGCGCTCTCCTCCTTTGAGCCACAGGCGCTGTCCGTCCCTAGAGTTTCTAATTCAGCAGGTCTAGAGTGGGATATGGAAGTATATATAAGTTTTTTCCCCACATGATTCCAATGTTTAACCATGTTTTGCCCCCATAGTTGAAATTTTCATGCACTTAAGTTCAAACTATCTTGGAGTCTTTATTATGGTGGTGTCATTTGACATGCCTGTTTTAACAATACCAAGTTAAGATGTAAGCATAGTTTTATCTTATTTTGCTTTTCAATTATATTTAAACAACTAGCCTTGGACCTAAATATGAGCCACATCCAAACCAGGGATGAGTAAAGAATTACTAAAGTTCTAAGACAGAGTTACGATGTTTACAGCACACACTATTTATACTATTTATATGAAGGTATTTAATGAATTGAGATTTTTGGCCAAGTCAATATGGTTTGACCAAAATATCATATACTCTCTTTAAGGATAAAGCCTAGACTAACTTAAATGTACGAAGAGAGGAGAGTACATAAATAAGACAAAATAGCTATCTTAATTATCTCAGATGGCATGATTGAAAAAGTAATGCATTTTATTAACAGGGGGCCCTACATTTTTTTTCAGAATATTATAGTACACACATTTTAGTTACATAATTTGCTCTTGTACAGTTTGAGTCAAAGTTGTAAGTGTGCCTTCCACCTAAATGGTGTGTATTTACCCATTAGGTGTGAATGTACCATGCCCTCCCCTTCTCTCCCACCTGCTTGGTTTCTGTGGTACTTTATGTTTTTAACTTTTAATGTCTTGTCCTCCTGGGAAGCAAACAGATTTATTTTTTCATAATTTTTTATAATTAAAAATATTTTAATGATATCAAAAATAATATATGTGTTCCCAATATTTACTCCAGAGAAAAATGGAGGAGAGGATCTTGTCATCCCATGGCCATTCTCTTAGCATATAGATCATATTTTACACACTCTCCAAGCCCTCCCTAGTGCATATTTTGTTAGTTATATAGTCCATAGACATTGGTTATTTGATAAACACACTACAACAGAATATATGCCATAAAAATACACAAATCCAATTTACATCATCTGCAAAACTATTAGGCATTAAATATCAACACCTCTATAGAGATATAATGAGTTCAGAAGAAGCCAATGTCCTAACGCACTCATTTCTCTCTTGCAAATATAACAAAGAATATAACTCCATTTTTATTAAATAGTATAATTCTTATTATAATCTCATATTGTATTAGCTAGCTCATTAGAAAGAGAAAATGGGAACTGAGAAGTAGGAATCTTACAGATATTAAAATAAGAATTTAGGGAAAGACACATTCAAACACTGTTAGAGTGAATGTAAATGGCTATTTAACATGTCTATGAATAATAAAATGCACAAACCCTTTGACCTGGCAATTTCACTCAAAATATTATCCTATAAATAAACTGAAACAAATATAAAGAGATATATCTATAAGAAATTTTCTATGTGGTATTGTTTATAACACAAATACAATTAAAAAACAAAACTTAAAACAATCTGAATGTCCACCACCTTAGTTAATTAAATTATGACATAATCATTAAATGGAATTTTATGTAGCCATTAAAAAGAATGAGGTAGCTCTGCTTGTATTGTTATTAAAAGCTCTCCAAGACTTATATTATTAGGTACTTAAAGGTACATAACAATGTGATAATGCTCTCATTGGTGTCTTGACAAAGATATGGGTGTATGCAAATAGATATGTAAATGTACACATATACCATAGGCATACAGACACGTGATAGGCACATGAACACTTTCTGAAATAATATCTCAATATAACAAATTATTGATGATTTTTTTTCTGCAGAGTTATTTCTTCAGGAAAGTCAGTTTTTTCGTCATTTACTGCACAACTTAAATATTTATCAAGAGCATGTTTTCTTTGTAATGATGACATCAGTTCTTAAAAGAACTAGCTGGTAGCAACTAAAAATCTAAACTTCCATTTATACAAGCATATGAATACAAATCCATTAGAATGTCTTTGTGTTCTAAGAACCTTGAACAAACTAAATCCATTAAAACGTCTTCGCCTTCTAAAAACCTTTCCAAAGCCAAATTCAACTTGAGTCTTCTTTTCTCAAAACAGTAATTATAATGTATCTTGATTCATTTTTCTTCATGCTGGATTCCAGTAGTTTATAAAGTGTGTAGCCCTGTTAAATCAACTTCATTTTGTAATTCTTGAGACCTCTTCACCTTGTTTGCAGTATCATAGAGTGGATTGTTTTTCTCAGTGTAGCTGGCATAAGGCTGCATTTCATCCTAGGAAAGAACTCAAACTCAAAATCACTTCAAAAAATTACTACGGAAACTCCTGGTGTTTTCCTGACAGGTGCCCGCAACTTTGGTATTTATCAAGAGTGCTTATATTTGGGCTTGTATGAACATAAGAACAGGCTTTATTCCAATATTTTATAAAAAAAAAAAAAAACTACTTGTTAACTACTTAAATCTGAGTAAGATGATGGTTGAATGAAAGTGGAATGGAGATGAATGTAGTGGTAGGAAAAGAATTTTATGAAAGATCTGAAGATTGAGTAAATTAGGGATGATAAGAGATTAAGGAGCAGGATACATTTGAAGCTGAATAAAATAGAAATGATAATGGTATTGGAAAAAGGGAAGTCAGGAATTAGAGATGCTTACATGTGTGGGAGGAAATATTTACCCCTCAATTTCGCTAAAACTGCTCCAAAAACTTCAGTTTCCCAAACATTAAATTCCAAGGTGTCATTTCAAGAGTACTTAGTATTGTAATAAAATAATTACACCCACTACCATTGTAAAATCAGACTTGTTTGTTTTTCAAATGAAACACAAATATTGATACAAATTACAAATTATGTTACTGGATTTTAAACTATGTAGCCTAAAATTTGCAAATATTCTTTTTTATCTTACCTCTTCAAAAACTGGAGGAGCTTCTGTTTTATTCACCTTACATTTTCTAGAAAAATAAAGTAAGCTGGAGTGAATGGACAAAGCATCATTGTTTACCCTGAAAATGGAACATACACACACACACACACACACACACACACATATGCTATTGACAATTGTGGTTCATTTTCATAGAAGCCATAATAAATCAGAAAGGAACTACAAGAAATGAGTGAAGAATACTGTTTGTGGTTTATTATACCTAAATAAGAAAATACTGGGTTGAGGAAAAGGAAGTGAAATTATGCAATAGGAACTAGATGCACTAGAATATATGTGACACCTCCTCTTTGGTTCGTGAAAATAATTGTAATTATTTTCCAAATACGAAAAAAATTAGCATGTACTATCTTTCCTAAGATCCTACCCTAAACAGCCTAATTCACTGTGCTTGCATACCTGAGCAACCTAGCCAAATCCCTCTCATCATTCAAAGTATTCCAAGTCTAAAATCTTCAGGATACTCTTTCTGATTTAGGAGCAATTTGATGTTAATATCCTAATTTCTACAGTCAATGCCATATTTCTGGCTCTTTTCTAGCCAATAAAGCCAAAGAAGAAAAAACATTCATCAGTCAATACCTGCAGCAATTGATTTTCAAAAACCCAAAGGATCCCACGATGATCAAAATCAAAACAATGAGGATAATAATAATATGTAATTTTGCTAATTGGTTGGTATCTGTAACAGTGAACACAAAAATACATGGTTTAAATGTGGTGCATATAAACAATGAAATATTATTGCTAAGAATATATGAACTACCACTCCATGAAAAGACCTGGAGAGCCTCTAAATGCATGTTACTAGGGGAAAGTAGCCAATTTGAAAATGTGATTCCAACTATGTAACATTCTAGAAAAGGCAAAACTATGGGAAACAATCACTGGTTGCTAGGAGTTGAGTGGAAAAGAGAGATGAATAGACAGAAGACAGAGGATTTTGAATGCAGCAATACAATTCCCTGTGCCACTATGAAAGTAGATACATGTCATATGTCACACATGTGGGAAACCCATAGAATTCAGAACAGCAATAGTGAATCCATAGTAAACTACAGCTTGTAACAATGATGTCTAAGTCATCAATGGCTGGCAATGCAACACTGTTGCATGGTACTTGGGTAGAGGCGGTGGCTATATGGACTTCGAATATTTACCCCTCAATTTCGCTAAAACTGCTCCAAAAAAATCTATTAAAAAATAAATTCTAAATGTATACATATATACATTTCAAAGCTGCCCAGAGTAGGAACCATCAAATACAGAAAAAGTGTATATAAGGTAGGGGCAAGTGTGAGCTAAAGGTCAGGAGCTTCTTGGAAGGTCCTTCCTGGAAGTCTTCAGAACAGGTGGCTCAGATGCCTGCCTACCAGCACAGCATACTTACCCAAACGAGCAGAACAAAAGGGATGAATGACCTAGTGAAGATGCACAGACAGACTCCAGAGTCAAAGATCCAGACATCCTGGACAGTGGGGATGAAGGGGGATAGATTCCAGATGTATTAAAGGAGTTCTCAACAGGGTGCTCTCCTGCACACACATACACACACACACACACACTCTCACACTCCTCTCTCCCAGAACACTGACAGTCAGGCTTCTTTCTCCCAGCCAAGAGACTGGTAGGTTATTTTCTGCAAGAGCCTGAACAGACCCAGAAAAAAGGCCTTCAGATACATAACAAATCTTCAATTTTAGTAAAAACCATTTATCTCCTTTTCACTATGTTAAAGATAACTAGTTCACAAGACCCAGCTTCAGATTGCAGAGCTTCCGATCAGCTCTTTGGGTCTCACTTTGAAAAGTATCCATTAGCCAAGGATTACTAAAGACAACAGAAAAGTTTCATAAATGAAAGAAAGAAATTAAACACCACACCCACGTCTTCAAAGCAGAAGAGACTGAGATGAAATAGGCCCATAACTAAGCAGAGGATAGAGGCAAAAAGAACGTCTAGGACAATTGCTGCTCAGTGTGTATGAGACCAACCAGGACAGATTAGACCAAAAGCGTGGAAAAACTCCACGGAAGTGACATATCACCCAGTGAAGCCGACCACCTGCATTACTAAGGGATTCTCTAGTTTTGTGAGTATCCTTAGTGAGAATTCACAAAAGGTACGTACGTTTTTGAGGAAACAAAAAAAGTAAAAGAATTATGAAATCCAAGAAAAACAAAAGTTATTCAAAAGAGAAAGTGTAAGTTTATTCCTTCATTCAGCACTTAACAAAACTTACATATTCAAACTAATGTGAACACTGGCTGTTTAATCTTATAAAAATGGTTATGTCACTCAATATCACGTCTGAGCATACAGAAGATGATACTTTTAAAACTACATCACCATAAGAAGTGGGTACATAATATTTAAATTTCAAATAGTAAGAAATAAGCAGGAGCATGTTATTTTAAAAAATAGAACTAATTGCTAGAAGAAATGTTTGTCAGTTTTGACAGGACCTGCCTCTGGGAAGTTGAATGAGTGAGTATGGGTGGGAAAAGCATGGGTAGAGCTGATATTTTCATAGTTTGATGAAACAGTTTGACTTTAAACTATGTATATGTGGATTAAATGAATATGTAAGCTTTTTAAATACCAACTAATGAAAGTAGGATCAGAGTAGAGAATGAAGAATAGAAGCAATGATGAACTCAATCATAGATGTTATTTAAGTCAGTAAAGATTTTCCCCAGAAAGAGCGTAGAGGAGAAAAGTCTGGCAATCTAAAGGTGCAAGAAGGCAAAGTATGAGTGACTTTATTCTTCGGAGAAAGCCTTAAGTACTTGTTTCAAATTATACTTTATCTTTTAATTAACCCTAAGAGTTCTTTCAAAAGTATACTCTTCATGCCAATTAACTGACAGTATAGAAGTTATTAAAAGGCAGAATAAACTACATTCCAAAATAAGGCTTTTTACAACAAATTAGGGTATTTTTCTTTTGTATATATCACTTTATTGTAGGTAAAAGGGAGAGAAAGTAGAGGGCAGAGAAAGCATCCTTGAGCAAAATTTCTCTGCACATTCTGTGTCCTTCTTACTCCTCAGAAAGAATGAAAAATACAAAAACTAGATTTACTAACCGGGAAGCAGCTGTTTGCACAGAGTCTTATTACCAGTCAAATGGGAGACAGAGCAGGTCACAGAAGTCACATTGAGGCCCGTCCAGGGGCATGTACTCTGGACAGTCACTGTGCCATTGGCCCAAAATTCTTCCTTAGTGTCACAATCATCTCTCTCTGGGATCCAGGAGATGTGTGCAGCAGGCTTCCCTGCTACTGCCTTGCACACCACAGTTCTATTACTGCTTAGGAACAGGGTCACTTCAGGGGGAACTGCAGAGATGTAAGGGAAAAATGCTTCAGTCTTAACATAAGGGACATGGAATCTGGAGACACATTTGTTGTAGTCAGAAATATGGTGACATGAAATACCACAGTATGTGGTGTTCCTTACCTAATACTTGGAGGTGATATCCACGCCAGAAAGTCCCATCAACTGAAGCTTGTGTGCACCTGTAATACCCATCATGAGAGATGGCCACTGGACCAATTTGAAGGTCAGGGTTCTCCTCAGGTCTGGAGGCCCAGATTATTCTGTCATCAGTGCAGTTGATTTCCCTGGTCTCTTCTGTGTCACTCCTGTATGCTTTTGTACAGGAAGGCTTGTCTCTAAGAATTATTTCCCATGTTGTTACCACTTTTGTCAATGGGGTACGAGGGCAGCGGAGCTCAGCCATGGTATCCATCACCACAGGCACTGAAGTGTTAACTGAACAAACATACACACACCAAAGGAGAATGATAAAAAAAAATCTTGATAAAGAACTTCACATGTTAAATTTATCCACAGCATAGTACATGAACTTGTACTAGATAGTAACTTTGCCTGTGATCATGTTCCAGAAGTATTACACTGACATAAGGAATTAGCATTTGAAAAACATAATACAATTAATTAAACCCAATTGAGAAATGTAAAAAATTTCTCCTGTATTATGCACTGTTAGAAAACCATAAGTATCACAAAGTATTTTGAAACTACTTCACGAGTTCTAATATCTAATAGCAACAAAACAAGAAAAAAGACTTAAATGGAAAGGCAATATTCTAAATCTAATCTTATGATGGAAGAGGCTGTTATATCTATCATACAATTCATGAAATTATTAGTAGTGTGCTGTTTTCTCCTAAGGTTTGAGCACAAAAATATCAGTAACATTGAAACTAAATGTCTTTCCCTATGGTTACCTCAGACAAACATAAATATGTGAATTATATATTTCTTTCATTAAAACTAAATAACATGGCATTCAGAGGGTGCTAGCTGGATATTTTAGAATTTATTTTTTATTTTAAAAAATCACAAAGTCAGGGATATCCACAGATCTTTCATAACATCTGTAATTTCACCAGGTAAGACATCACACAAAAATGAAAAATGGGCTCAGCACCTGTGGCTCAAGGGGCTAAGGCGCCAGCCACGTACACCTGAGCTGGCGGGTTCGAATCCAGCCCGGGCCCACCAAACAACAATGACGGCTGCAACCAAAAAATGGCCGGGCATTGTGGCGGGCGCCTGTAGTCCCAGCTACTTGGGAGGCAGAGGCAGGAGACTCGCTTGAGCCCAGGAGTTGGAGGTTGCTGTGAGCTGTGACACCACAGCACTCTATCCAGGGTGACAGCTCTAGGTTCTGTGTCAAAAAAAAAAAAAAAATGAAAAATGATATCCAGGTGAAGTGGCTCATGCCTGTAATCATAGTACTCGGGGAGGCTGAAGCTGGAGGATCACTTGAGGTCAGGAGTTCAAGACCAGCCTGAGCAAGAACAAGACCTGTCTCTACTAAATATAGAAAAATTAGCCAGGCATTGTGGCAAGTGACCATAGTCCCAGTTACTTGGGAGGCTGAGGCAAAAGGATCACTCAAGCCCAGGAGTTTGAGGTTTCCATTAGGCTGATGCCATAGCACTCTACCCAGGGTAACAAAGAAAGACTCTGTCCAAAAAAAAAAAAAGAAAGAAAGAAAGAAAAGAAAAATGAAAACTAATGATGCACACTGATAAGATGCTTAGAAATATTTATTTCTGGTGAAAAAATAGTTTAGTCCATAACTGAAAAACAAAACCAGATTTGTTTTCCTCTGGACACTTTCCACAAAAAAAAATTTTATTGAAAATGTATGACATTATGAAATGTTGCTCGTGGAAGAGTTTTCATTCCTTTCTCGTTAGTCACACATACCCCCCCCCAGAGAGTTTAGCTGTGAACCTTGTTTGCAGATTTTGTGTTTGTATGTTCAATATAATTATCAGAAGTAAATATAGAAGCTGACCTCTTTTGTTCATCTTTTAAGGTAAAAATTAAGCCTGGGTCTTATAAGCATCTTCTAAACAAGAACCTCAGGCTTCCCATAAACTGACACAACATGTCCATGACTGATAGGAGACCACTGAGAAATGATAGTATCTGTCACTCATCTGTCATCTGCATCAGGGGCGAGTGTCAGTGATGGCATTACTGTAACCTGAGCTGGACCAGCTATGGTGGGACATTTGTGTTTATGTAAACAAAACAAGTTTTTGCTAAGCTTCTCTCTTTTCTCTTATTTGTGTGTCACCTGTCTCTCTGTGGCACTGAAGCCAGGCATCTCACAGTCCAATAACAATCACATAACTAGGTGAAGAAAGAGGCAGGACTTTCACACAGACCTGAGAGGCAGTTAAATCCACTCTCTTTTCACCACCACAACTTAGCAAAGGTTCAGAGACAAGCAAGAACATGGCTTATTTAGGAA
>CAUYON010004598.1:0-43199 GCA_963573935.1 Arctocebus calabarensis | reverse complement strand
TTGAAATGTGTCTAGTGCAAATGACAGTCTGAATTATTATATTAATTACTTTAAATTTAAATTTTAAAACCGAATAAGTATAAACTATTTTTCTGTGAGACACAACTCTATTATTTTGCTAGGATTAAATTTCACTTTAGTTATTGAAAATTTAAATTTCATATTGAGATGTGCTATGAATGTGAAATACAACCCAGATTTTAAGGGATCACAAACACACAAAACCTCATTAGTATTGTAATATTGATTATATGCTGAATAATAATTTTGATATATTTGGTCAAAGAAAATGTTTAAATTAATAATTTTACCAGCTTTTTCTTATATTTTAAGTGAGGGTACTAGAAAATTTACTTTCATAATTAAAAATAGAAAAGAATAAAATAAATTACAGATATCACTCTTGTTATATTTCTATTGGATACCACCAATCTGGACATTACATTGCTTCTTGTATCTGTTATCCATTGATTGTTTTCTACTACTACTTTTAAGATCAAACAGTTATTCTATTTATGTTTAAGGTCTAATTATGTATTCGAAAGGACTCATTATAGTTTGAGGGACAGTATTTTGTCATGAATTTGATCAATTCATCATGAAAGCTTTACAGGAGTTAGTTTTACTTGTGTTGGCCTCAGTTGGAGCAGGGAAGAGTAGGATTGTGAAAAGCTCAATATCCCTAAATCTGTGTGAGATCAGCTTATTGGGGATCCTTATTTGTAATAATTGTGTCACTAAACATAACCATGAGCCAAGTGATAGTATGAGAAGCTAGTCATGAGAACACACCTCTAATAGTTTTTACATTTTGTATTTCCTCTGTTCTCTAAAAGAAATAATTCTAAAAAAAAGTACTATAAAAAGGAAGAATGAATAATTAAAGTAGTGTGACTAATTCTCTAGTAACTATACTGTATTTGATGGTAAATTTGATAGAAGTTCTTCAATGTCAACTAGAATAATTTCTTATTCTTAATTGCTGGCATTTAAAGATAAACAAAACTCTTGTAACTATCATTTTTTCTAAAGAATAATGTACCACTCCAGTATTTTAAACAAAGCATACAGGATATCTAAAAGCACCAAACCTCTATGACTCCCTTATGGTCATCTATTATATTTGTTTACTAATTTACCAATCAGCACTTATGTAATAAATACCTGATATATGAAGCATTATGAAGTATAACACCTATATATAACTCATTAATCCATTAAAACATATTTTCAAGTATTGTTATGTGACAGTGTCTTTATGCTTAAACATATGATCTAGGTGGTAAACTATAAAAACTAATGCAAAACAGAGGTAAATTATAGACCTACCAGAATAAGGAAACTCTTGTTCTGTTATGTCAGTGGACATGAAATTTGAGGAGGGGAATATAATATACAGAATATCATCAACTATTATCTTTCATCAGAATATAAGTTTGTTTAAAGGTAAGTATTAGAAAAAATATTATTCTAAACTAAAACTTTGACAAATATCTGAGAAATAGATGGGGTAAAGTATAGCAAAAATTGAAATTCAATTATGAAATAGGATTTTAAAAAATTGATTTCTAGATTTCAGCCTTTGACTTGAAGCTAATACCTGTAAGTTATCCTTGAGATTTTATATTTACCTCCTTCACTTTATAAATGAGAAAAGGTATTCATCTCATTCTTTGCGTATGAAATTCATTTTCTCCTTCTTATAAGACACTATTGCAAAATATTCTGAAAAGTTAAGGACATTATTTTGAAGATAACTTTATTATACATACACACTACGTGGAATGGAGGGCATTGTAATTAATGTTATGTGACATTTGGGGGTGAAAGTCAGATTCTAATATAGAGGAAACCGAAAATTTAGTAATGCCTTGGGATTGGGGTCTCAGTAGAAAAGGAAAAAAACATAAATATAATCTAGCAAAGGGGAAGGCAGAGGAGGGACAGGGTGGGTGGGAGGAGGTAGGGCCTTTGGCTGGAGGAAGGTGGGCAATTGACAGGATCTCACCTAATGTGCGCAATGCATGATGTTCTGAATAAGAAGAAGGATGTTCCGCATGCAGCCTGGGTGAAGTGCTCAACTATAACTAACTCTACCTTAGAATTGAAAACAATGTTACCTAAATCTATATATGCTAATATTAATTTGAAATAAAATTTAAAAAAGACTTTTTTAAAAGTAAAAAAAAAAAGACTTTTAAGATAGTAAAAAAATGATGTGGATGTATTGCAAAAGTGATCTTTTTTATTTTTTAGCCATTGTACATCTTCATTTTAGTCTTTGAAAATCATTCTAAATCCTTTTTGCTACTGTCTTATTATAAATATATGAATGTAATTTAATGAAATGTTGGATACATATCCACATGACATTTTACCTTTGTATAATATTTTGATTTGGGGGTAAAAAGTAGTAGTTTAATATTTTTGAAAAGTAGGAAAAAAGTCTGAGGAGAACAAAATGAAACAACCTTAGTTAATGAGAAGCAATTTAAAGTATTCCAGATGTAAAACAATCACAAAAGATAAAAACCAACAGAATTTAAAAAAATATAAAAAGATGTTTCTACCAATATCTCTAAATTTCTAGAAGCTCTGGAATCTCCCTTACAGCAAAATGTCCTTCTATGATAGTATTAAAGATACCTTAGAAATTATTTTAAAAAAATGGAATTTCAAATCTCAGATATTTTCCCTATAGCATAATAATAAAAGAAAGCTAGTTATCTTAAATAAGACTATCCTCTCTCTTCTGTTTATAATATAGAGTAGGAAGACTTAAGGATGAGGTTTAGCTCATATGACAGAAGGAAACTGCCCACATGACTGCTTAGAAATTGGGCAGAGCAGAAAGCCCTAATGGAACTACTAGTGAATGCAATGGCAACAGTTTATCCCAAGCTGGTATCAACTTTAGTGATGCCATAATGGGTCCTTTCCCATTGAATTTTCCAGCATTACTTAGTTAACACCAACTAGAGTCAAGTCTTAGCACTTTCTAAGAGGATTTAGCATTTCCCCCTGAATTCCCATATGATTGTGGACTTCTGATGGTGATTATTATTTTATTGTATTTTAACAATAATTTCATTAGTTGTCATGCCTTATGACATTAGTAAAATTGTAATATTTTATCTCCTTTTAAAAATTGTTCTACCATTAGATTCAGCTTTCTCACTACTGTTTATCTACCCAAAGGAAAATAAGTCATTTTATAAAAAGACAACAGCACTCAAATATTTATTGCAGCGCAAAATACCATAGCAAACATATGAAATCAGCGTAAGTCCCCAACAACTGATGAGTGAATAAAGAAAATATGCGGTATATATACCCACACACACTTCATGGAGTTTTACTCAGCCATGAAAAGGAATGAAATAATGTCTTTTGCAGCAACTTGAATGAAATTGGAGATCATTAATCTAATTGAAGTATCTCAGAAATGGAAAAATAGATACCATATGTTCTTTTATATGTGGGAGCTAAATAAAGAATATATATGGTCATAAAAAGCAGTAACAGACACTAGAGGTTGGGATGGGAATGAGGGATAAAGGTCTACCTACATCTACATCTAAGGTCTACAGTGCACATAGTCAGTATTGCCTTCCAAATACCCATTATAAAAAGAAAATATGGCACCAGTTAGACTATGTTTTAAAGTACCAATTAATGACTTAATACTTTAGGTTCCCAACCTTCCTAATGCCGTGACACTTAATACAGTTCCTCATGTTGTGGTGACCCCCAACCATAAAATTATTTTCATTGCTACTTTAGAACTGTAATTTTGCTACTGTTATGAATTGTAATGTAAATATCTGATATGCAAAATGTGGTTTCCGATGGTCTTAGGGGTCGTGACACACAGGTTGAGAACTGCTGTGACGGAGTTTAAAAAAATAGGATCCTGTATGTTCATATAATATGTAAGACTATATTCAGCAGCAAACTTCATGAATATAAATGGATAATTTTAAATTATGGAATTAAATATTTTTCCTGTGAATTTGATTTTCAAATTCACTGTTTCTCCAATACACTCTTCTGGTATTAGTTGCACAAAAGCCCAGACTACAGCATGACACCATTTATCCAAGTAACAAAAATCATTGGCACCCACTAAATATTTTGAAAATTGCTTTGACTAAATTAAATTTTGTTGTATGATAGTAAATCTTTCTACATTATTTGAGTGTGAATCAACCATCTCTGTATATTGGAAGTAAAAAATTTAGAGTTATGTTATTACTTATTTACACAAATGTTTAGAATTATAGCCTTAGAATGTTGGCTACTTTGAAAATAGAGGAAGTTAGGCAGGCTCCCTCTATGTACACACATCAGTGATAGTTCAGAAAAAAAATTGGGGAGTGAGGTGTTAAGTAGATTTTATAGTGAAAACAAATTCATAGGGAAAAAATTTAATTTCATAATTTAAAATTATCCATTTATATTTATAAAGTTTGTTGCTGAATATAGTCTTATATATTATATAAACATATAGAATCCTATATTTTTAAACTCTGCCTACAGTATTAAGCCATTAATTGGTACTTTAAAATATAGTGTAACTGGTGCTATATTTTATTGTTATAAAGGGCATTATAGCATTTAAAATTGAAATCCAAATAAAAATATACACAATCCTTAAGTACAATATTTCATATTTTATTTGGAAGGAAATGCTGACTATAATTCATAATAGATTCATCTGCAACAACAACAAAAATATTTTACAACGCTGCAATGTCATGTGGATATGCAGTCAATGTTTCAATAAATTTCATTCATATATTTATAAGAAAGTAGTAGTAAAAAGCATTGAGATTGGTTTTCAAAGACTAGAAAAGAAGATACACAATGGCTAAAAAATAAGAAAGATCATTTTTGCAATACAGACACATTATTTTTTTTTACTTTCTTAAAAATCTTTTTAACTTTTTTAGAAGTCTTTTTTAAAATTTTATTTCAAATAAATATGAGCGTATACAGGTTTAGGTAACATTGTTTTCAATTCTGAGGTTGAGTTCAAGTTGTAGTTGAGTGCTTCACCCATGGTGCATGCGGAACATTGGTCTCCCGCCAATGGCCCTACCTTCTCCCACCCACCCTATCCTTCCTCTGCCTTCCCCCTTGCTAGATTACATTTATGTTTTCACATTCATGTGGGTGTGTAATCATTTATATGTAAGTTTCATATTAGTATTGAGTACATTGAGCACTTCACCCCTGGTGCATGCTGAACATCCACATGTTGTGTGCATTAGGTGAGATCCTGACAATTATCCACCTTCTCCTACTAATGACCATAACTCCTCTGACTCCCATATGCTTCCTCTGCCCTCCCCCTTGCTATATTATATTTGTGTTTTTACTTCCTTATAGGTATATAATTTATATATTGGTTTCATATTAGTGTTGGGTACATTGGATACTTTTTTCCCCATTCTTGAGATGCTTTATTGACAAGAAGGTTTTTCAACTCTATCTAGGTAAACACAAAAGATGTAAAGTCTCCATCTTTTCTTATGGCTGAATATTATTCCATGGTATACATACACCACAGTTTGTAAATTCATTTATGGGTTAATGAGTATTTGAGTTGCTTCCACATCTTAGCAATTGTGAATTGAGCTGCAGTAAACATTCTGGTGTAAATATATTTGTAGTAAAATGATTTTTGTTCTTCTAGGTAGATAGCTCATAATAGAATTATGGGATCAAAGAGAAGTTTTACTTTTACTTCTTTGAGAATTGTCCATACTTCTTTCCATAGAAGTTGCATTAGTTTGCAAAACCACCAGCAGTGAAAAAGTGTTCCATTTTCTCCACATCCAGGTCAGCCTCTGCAGATTTGGGTCTTTGGGATATGGGCTAATCTCTCTGGAGTCATATGATATCTCAGAGTGGGTTTTGATTTGCATTTCTCTGATGATTAGGGACAATGAGCATTTTCTTTATAATTTTATTGAATCATAATTCTGTACATTGGTGCAATCATAGGGCACGATTCATATACATTCAGAAATGTTTTGATCGTACTGTTACAGATAGCATTCATGGCATTTTCTTGACTATACCATGGAATACTATGCAGCCTTAAAGAAAGATGGAGACTTTACCTCTTTTGTGTTTACATGGATGGAGCTGGAACATGTTCTTCTTTGCAAAGTATCTCAAGAATGGAAGAAAAAGTATCCAATGTACTCAGCCCTAATATGAAGCTAATTTATAGCTTTCATATGAAGGCTAAAACCCAATTATAGCATAGGAATACAGGGAAAGTGGAAAGGGAGGGGAGGGGAGGGGGGAGTATGGGTGGAGGGAAGGCAATTGGTGGGATCACACCTACGGTGCATCTTAGCAGGGTACTGGGGAAACTTATTAAATGTAGAGTACCCATGTCTTTATATAGTGATCAAGAAAATGCCATGAAGGCTATCTGTAACAGTACGATCAAAACATTTCTGAATGTATATGAATCATGCCCTATGATTGCATCAATGTACAGAATTATGATTCAATAAAATTATAAAAAAAAATGAAAAAAAAGAAAAGTTTACAGAAGGGGCAGCAAAAGTGATTTTTTGCTATAAAATTTAAGAAGTTGTGGCCTAAGAAAAAGGCAATTCTTCTTTCTCAATTATGGGTGAACATTGTGAGTTAAGTGTGAGTCATGTTCACAGTTCTTTCAGATGGGGAGACAATTCTGAAACAGTTCAAGCACTTGAAACTACAATATTTTCCTTGGCACTGTCCCTGAAAGAGCCAAGAGAAGAACTTATAATTATTTCATTGTTTTTGTTGTGTTGCTGTTAGAACTACAATGCGCTGAGTAGACAAGTGAACAGAACTATTATTTAAAAAGTGTTGTTTCTGGCTCGGCACCTGTGGCTCAAGCTGCTAAGGCGCCAGCCACATACACCTGAGCTGGTGAGTTCGAATCCAACCCTGACCTGCCAAACAATGATGGCTACAACCAAAAAATAGTCAGACATTGTGGGAGGAGCTTGTAGTTCCAGCTACTTGAGAGGCAGAGGCAGGAGAATTTCTTTAGCCTAGAAGATGGAGGTGATGTGAGCTATGATGCCACAGCATTTTACCCAGAGTGATAGCGTGAGGCTCCATCTCAAAAAAAAAGTGTTGTTTAACATGGGAAAAATGTCTCATGCAAATGATTTTCAGTTATTGTTCATTGATAATAAGCTATTTTTGGCTTTACAATCCCAAAACCATTATTTCCGCTGCCCATGCGACCACTTCTGAAACAACTTCCATCATTGCAACTGTAGAATAATTTAAAACCATATGATATGGGAAATGTCAATCCAACTAATGTAAGGCCTTAAATAAATATAAGAGGACTGAGGTTAGAAATTATTGGGTCATCTTCCAGCACTGATTATTTGGTAGTACTTTTTATTATTAGTCCATCAAGCATCACTAAGCTGGTTTCTAGGTCAGCATCTTTTCATATAATTAAAAGATAGTGAATGATAAAAGTATTATGAGAAAATTCTTAACATTGCTCTTGGTAGTTCTTCCAATTAAATTAGAAATACTGAGTATTGATCAATATTAGATTAATTTTTCTAATAATATATTTCATCCTCATAAAAACATTATATGGAGTAAAAATAACTGGAAACACTTTCCGAAAAACTAAAAAAGTTTGAAAGAATCTTCAACCAACAAAAAGCCTATTATTTTTTCTTTCTTTCTTTCTTTCTTTTTTTTTTTTTGCAGTTTTGGCCGGGGCTGGGTTTGAACTCGCCACCTCTGGCATGTGGGTCCGGTGTCCTACTCCTTTGAACCACAGGTGCCTCTCCCTATGATTTTTTTAGTATACTCAGTTTAACTGTATGCATTCATAAAACAATCCCAAGAGCATATAGCAAAAAAGAACAGTAACAGCTAAACACTATGGCTGGTACATGAATGCTAATCTTTTATTCCTTCCAGTAGCTCACTAAAATAGTATTTAAAATGAAAAATTATCAGGCATCACCGACAACGGTAAAAACAGACAAAATATCTTTGTACTTTGTCTAAAAACTAAGATAGAAGAGGGGTGATTAAGAGTGTGAAGAAAGTTATAATTTAAATGAATGCAGAAGAAGGAAAATAGGAACTAAGTCAATTTGTCAAAAAAAAAAAAAAAAGTCTTACGAGCTCAACTTTATAACATACCAGGCCCTGCAGAGGGCAGAGGTAGGGCAAGGGTCTGAGAGTAGAAAGATGGGTTGAAGCTGTTTGCACTGAACAAAGGATAAAGCAGAGCTTCATGATCTTATGTGGAATCCACAGAAGTTGAACTCATGGAAGTAGAGAGTAAAGTGAAGCTTACCAGAGGCTGGGAGAAGGGTGGTAAAAGGGAAAGGAGAATAATGTTACAGTTAGATAGGAGGAATAATTTCTGTTGTTCTATTGCTCAATAGAAATACTACAGTTAATAATGTATTGCATTATTTCAAAATAGCTAAAGAGGGTTTTCAATGTTGTCACCACAAAGAAATGATCAATTTAAGGGGCTGGATATGCTAATTACCATGATTTGGTCATTGCAAAATGTGTACATGCATCAAAACATGACATTGTGATGCCCAAATATGAACAAGTATTTTGTCAATTTAAAACAAACAAATAAAAACACAACCTGCTGTGGGTAACTCAGATGAACTGTTTCTCTACTTTATGAAGAGGGGCCATTCTGATTACTCCATCCCACTCAATTTCCAATTTTCTAGCCAGAAGATCAGAAGCAAACATTCTGCACAGTTATATAACCTCTATGGAAAGCAGTGATTTCCAAAAGCAGAAAGTAAACCTACTATTTGATCTAGCAATCCCATTACTAGGTATACACCCAAAGGGAAATAAGATGCTTTGTCAAAAAGACTCTTGCACTTAAATGTTTATACCAGCACAATTCACAATTGCAAAGACATGGAAACAACCCAGGTACACATCAATACATAGTACCTGAGTGGTATATGTATAACATGGAGTAGTACCCAGGCATCAAATAATAATAAATAAATGAATAAAGATCTAATATTTTTTGTAACAACATGAGTGGAACTAGAAACCATTCTTCTAAGTGAAGCATGGCAAGAACTAAATAAAGCTAACTTTAGCTTAATACTAAATTGGAACTAGTCAATCAATCTGATGTGCACTTGTGAAAGTAAAACTCTGAGGAAATCAAGTAGGAGGGAGCCAGAAGGAGGGTTTGGGTAAACTCACACCTAACTAATACTATGCACGTATTCTTGGTGAAGGTCGCACTTTTACTTAAAATGAACAAATAAAAATAATATAATCAAAATATGTGTATCCCTGTAATACTCTGAAATTAAAAACTAAATTTAAAAAAGTGAACTAGAAAGACCCAGCAGATCAATTTCAACAGAGATTAGGAAAAGACTGTGGACTGAAAAATAGGGGTGTCAGAGAGGATGACAACCTCCTTCCTCCCCAGTGTAATGTCCATATTCAGTTCAAAATACATGGACTCTTCAATAGACACACGTAACTCTTAACAGGGTATGAGAGAATTCTTTGAAGAAACTGCATTTATATCATCAATATTGTCTAATTGCCACCTCTATTTCTTTCCTTTATGCTCCCTCAATACAAAATATATCTGTAGAAATGTCACACATACACACATCATTCCTCATAGAAAGCAATATATCAATTTGTCATAATCTTAAGTAGTTTCACCCTATAATTTCATGAATTTTACTGCCACATCCATCATGATTCTCATTTGTGGCTTCTTGTTGTTGTTTCTTAATATCTCAATTCCCTTTTGCATGTGCTATCTCGTCTATCATGAAAGAAAACCTAGTCTTGTTCTTTGCCTGTCTGTGCAAATAATTTCAGTACAAAAAAGTTCTGACCTTTTGAACTAAGGCTAAGAATGTGACTTGTCTTTGATTACATTTGCATGGTAATAAATGTCTCCCTTGTAATTTCTTCTTTTTCTTTTTGCCTTTTTTTTAGGGCTAGCAGTTATATCACATATTAAAAGAAGTTTCAATGCTATTCGACGAAATTTGAGACTCAGAAAAAGGGATTATGTTAGCAATATTTCCATGAAAAACAATTACCAGGGAGAAATCAAGGGAAAATTGCTTTGACATGGAACGTATGACATTTCATGAGAATTAGAATGCCCTGAACTGCAATGGTGATAGATGCTGTTCAGAGAAAATACTCACATATGTGTAGCTGATTGTCTTACTGCTTAAGACATATGCTATTTCTTTTCCTCCTTTCAACACATAGCCCATTCCTTCTTGATGCTACTTAATTAAGAGAGTTTTTAATGGCTCCTATGGTGGCTCATTTCCAAACATGGCTGCTAATGGCCCACTTTCATTCCATTCTCTGAATCCACTTTGATTGTTGGGTGTCCTGTGATTTACTTTAACCGATAGATGTTAATGATGGAACATTGTATTGGTTTTGCTTCTAAGCCTTAAGAAAGCCTGGAAGCTTCCATTTTTGTGTTCTTTGGATCTGTGAGTTACAATGTAAGTGGAGAGGCCAGAATGCTCCACAGAAAGGGAATGGGCAGCAGGTGCCCAGTGATCTGGAGTCCCAGTAGGGCCTCCGATGACCCCTGTCTCAGATGTTGTCTCTCCAAAATGAGGTAAGAGATCCAAGAAATACCCTTCTGAGTCCAATTAATCATAAAATCTTGAGGCAGGTAACTGAACAGAAATAGGTAATGGACATACCCAAAGTCTATTGCCATCTTGGGATCTTGCTATTTTCCATATTATTCAATAATAAATATAACATCACTTGCATATAATATTTTTGCAAGAATATTGTCAAACATATCTGCATCGATGTAATAATGCTACATTAGCCACAGTATAAGTAAAACAAGTCAATAGCTGTTCAGTTTCATTTTCTCGATAACAGTGCTCATTTCTGCAGTGCTTTGGGGGATAAACATGAAGAAATATGTTTAATGTAGACACTTGGGGATTGAAAAGTAGAGGAGGAAAAAGGGATTCCATTCAAGGTTTTGCAGTGCCCATCTTTACCGTCACTTCTGGTTTGGTTTATGCCCAATGAAAACACAGATTAAACCAGACTCAACAGTTCTGACTTGGTTCCAGTAATCTGCTAGGAACACATTTCCTAGACTAATTCCTTCTAGGCATAGTAAGAATATATTCTCAACTCCTATCTAATTTAGCAAAAAATTTTTCAGAATTTTTTATGTTAGTCTGAGTCCTAGATTCAAAAAGCAATTTCAAGTGAATAAAGTACTATATATATTTTGGAACACTTCAAAATAGAGACTAATACTTTCTACACCAGTGAGCCATCATCTTGTGAATTTTCCATAGATCCTCAGCATTCCAGATATCTAGAATGTTCTTCTAATCTTGAATTAATCTTAGGAAAATATGCTTGATTATGCTTATACATGTATCTATAATTCCTTGTTTGCAATATTGCAATAGTTAACTTTTACCAACTACCACCAAGGCAAAAAAAAAAAAAAAATGGAAGGGACACACTTATTTATGTTAACTAATAGGGATGATGGAAATGGAGAAAGACTATATTAAAGCTCATTCTCTTTTATACAAAACCACTTTAAATATTGATTTGGAAGTTCAAAACAAGAAATACGGGTAGGTAGCAAGAACATTCAGCAACACGGGATGAGAAATTAGATACAATCATTATTGTATAACTCTAATGTACAGATGCTTTCTTGGCAATCAGCCTGGGACAGACAGTCAATGGGATGTGAGTCATCCCAAAGTGATGTATTATTTGGCCAACACTCACAAGATTAATTGGCCAAATTTAAGATACTCTGAGTTCCATTATTTTTCCCCAGGAGAATCCTGGCAGACTCCTCAACAATTTCTGTAGCAGTCAGCACAGTTAATGTCTGAAATTACCATTTGAATCACCTTGAGTCTGCAGTACCCCTCCCCCCTTGCTGCCACTTTCTGTCCTGCTCTTTACTGATATTCTCTGCCACTGTACTTCCCAGGGCCATTTTCAACTCTCAGCTACTTAATGCTGTTTCTCTGTACCCTGTGCTGGTGGAGAGTCTTCTGCCTTCCCAAAGAAGTAGTAAGCATTACCCATACTCCCCTTTGCTTGTGAAGAGAAAAATTAATTGTAGGAAGTGGATTTTGGCCAGCAGAGAAACTAGTAAGTAGTTACTTGTTACTTACTACTCCTTTTCCCTTTTCAAAGTAAAAGCACAGAAGTACAGTAGAACCTCTATAAGTTGGCCACACAGGGACTGTGACAAATGGATAAACATACAGAGGTGGTTAACGTGAAGAACTGGGCCTGACATGTACATGAGATGCATGTCCAGTCTATGACCATTAGGACAACTGTAAGGAGGTGATCAATGTAGGGAGGTGGTCAGCTATGGAGGTTCCATTGTATTTTCCTTTTGTAACAAGTCCCCCTCTCTTTCTCTCCCCCCACATCTCTTTGTATCTCACCAGCTCTCCCAGTGGGTAACTCATCCCACCCCATCTCAGTTTCTGGCTTCATTCTCCCTTGTTTTCTCCCATATGCATGTCCATGAACATTTCTTCTATTCTCATAGACTTTTGTGGCAAATATCAAGCAAATATATACTTTTATCAATCCATGCAACATTGGTGGAATATTGACAGGAAAAAATCACAGGGAATCCTTAATGTCAGGAATTGTAACGATAATTGTTATAAGGCCTGGTTCATGCTATGGAGGAAGCAGCCTGTTTAATAATAGACTGATTATTCAGTCTGGATGCTGACCAGGGAAGGTGTCCAAAAAAGAGCAACAAGAGTAGATCTTCTCTTCTGCTCTCTGCCTTCTTTTATTTCTTCCTCTCCTCTATCTGAGAATCTAAGCTTGCTTTCTCTTTTAGTTTTTATTTGACTGTGTCACTTCATCACATTATTTAAAAATAATGTTTTGGTATTCTGAATATATAATATAAATTTACTCAATGGAATCAGAAAATTAATTCTGAAAAGCAGTACTGAAATGAAAATTTACTGAGTTACCACTCCTCTCTCTTGAAAATTGTCTATCTGTAATATAAGATCAAGGGAACAATTAATTTTTAATATTTTACTCGTACTTTTTATCTGTAACTATTGGAAAGATAAATTGGTTATGAAAACACAGTATTAGCTTATTACAATTATGATGTGATACTAAATTGCATTTAGCAATTTTTTTTTTCAAGTTTTGGCCGGGGCTGGGCTTGAACCCACACCTTCGGCATATAGGTCCAGCGCCCTACCCCTTTGATCCACAGGCGCTGCCCAGCAATTATTTTTTAGTCCCAGCTAAATCTTGCCTTTTAGACAGTCTTTGGTCAATTAATATAATCCATCTCTACTGGATGACCTACTCCTCTACTGCTGACCTTCCTGTTCTTAGAGATGGAAGGTCTCTGGCTTGACCACAGTTTCTAATGCCTCTGGCTAAGTCTTAGAAAATGCTTTTATATGATAATAATTTCAAAGTAAGATTATTAAAAAGATGAGAGCACAGAACTAATCAGTTTTCCTGTGTTTGTCATAATAAATATTTGGTAGAGAATTTAAATCTCTGGGATCCAATTTCATTACAGTGGCCACCTAGTAATTTTTCACATCAACTAGTGGCTGCAGTCATTACATAAGGCAGATTATTTCAAAATTGCTTTAAAATAAATACATTTCTTCAAGTAAAATTATTAATTAAAATACAAATTTCTGATCTGAAGATTTTCAATAAGGATACATGATAATTTTTAATGAGGATCTATCAGTCACACTAATATTGACATTCGAACTTGATAATTCTTTGTATCAGGAGACTCTTCTCTGCATTGTAGAATGTTTAACTACATACTTTACCTTTGATCACCAGAAACCAGTAGCATTCCTTCTTTAGTGACAATCAAAAGTGTCTTGAGATACCGTCAAATGGTCTTTGGAGAACAAAATTGGCCTTAATTAAGAATCACTGATCTAGAACAGCTTATGACTGCAAGACACCAAATCAGGAGAATTATCACAAGTGATAGCAATCTTTTACTCTTTACTGAGTATCAACTGCAGGCCATTCTCTGTGGTAGGTATTTTATGACACTCAACATCATGGGGAAAATGACCTTCATGCAATGCTACCTCTACACAAGCTATCCTATAGAACAAATTCACAGACCAAATTAAAATACTCAAATAACATGCTTAATTAATTCAAAGTAAAGCCAATGGTGAGACTCAGGGAATATTGGTAGAATATACTAATAAACTTCATAGAGCAGGATCCAAGTAAGTAGACCAGAATCTAAGATTAGGTGAAATTCCTATTCATTCTCTGCCACCTTTCACCCTTCCTTGCTAATGTATGGTGAATAGGATGATGAGTGAAGTTTCAGCAAGAGCATTCACAGATACAAGGTACTTTACAGGATCCCTTGTTTTTCTCATTTGGGCGGGGACCCAAACCATAGTACTAGCTTATTACAATTATGATGTAATGGGGAAAATGTGCCTTTGTGTCTGCGCAATGCTGAGAAATTAAGGGCTCTTTTCTTCGGTTCAGAACTCTCCATTCAAGGGCTGTTTTTTGAGCCACTTGACCTTTCTGTTCCCTCCTCCCTTGCTCATACAGAACTGACTACTTGCTCTAACACTTATAGGGGCACAGTAAGTGTCATCAATAGGTGGCCGACTGAAGAATAACTAATTAGCAACCCAGCATTGGCATCATCAAAATTTATTCATTCCATCACTTTCATCTGCAGTATCCTACTTGTTTGACCCACCAAAACTTAATTATATTGTCTTTCATATGCCTTATAAATTACTAACCTATATATTCTTTGCCCTACTCACAAACTATGTAATTATACATTATCTATATTTGTTAACACATTCTGAGTTTGCTCTATTATAACATATAAGCTTACTTCTTTTTGTTTTTAATTTTTTTTAAGTTTATTCATTTATTTATTTGCAGTTTTGGCCAGGGCCGGGCTTGAACCCACCACCCCCGGCATATGGGGCCAGCGCCCTACTCCTTGAGCCACAGGTGCTGCCCATGAACTTACTTTTTTATTCTGAATATATCCTATAATTTTTAGTTATTCCACAAGTTGTCTTTCTTTTAAACAAAATTGAATATTCTAAAATCTGAAAGTTCATATCATATTAAATCTGATAATTACTGATTTCAGAAGAAAATTAACTGAAAAGAGTCATCTTGCTTAATATTACACAAATTATATATTCTATTTTAGAGAGAAGATTCAGGTCATTTGTAACCAAACCAACATTTGAGTATTTGGAGTTTTTGTTTTTATTTTGATTTGTTTTGCTGCTTCTACTTCACCATGTCACCATTTAGAACAATCATTCCTAAAATAAATTCTAATATTATTTCTTCAAAATTTCCCATCAAATGCTTTCCCCTCCCTCCACACAGATTAATTAAGAAAGGTCCTGGAAGAAAAAAACTACACAAAATGAATAGACTATTATGTATAGATAGAACCTCACAATTAATCCTGCTTCCTTGCCATTCTTTATAAACATATCTTAATGAAGTGAGTCATGTATTGCTTAAAGATGGTGATACTGTCTGAGAAATATGTCCTTAGGCGATTTCATCCTAGTGAGAACATCATGGAGCTTAATGACACAAATGGGGGATAGTCTGGCCTACTGTATACCTAGAGCCTATATAGTACCTGTTAATCCTTGGCTACCGAACCATGCAGCATATCACTGTACTGAATACTGCAGGCAATTCTAGCACAATGGTGAGTATTTGTGTTTACAAACAGAAAGTATAGAGTAAAACATGAAACAAAAGATAAAAAAATGAATACCTATATAGATCATTCACCATAAATGGAGTTTGCATGACTGGGAGTTCTCACTGAGTCGTAGTGGGTGTTGAGCGCATGTGAAGGCGTAAAACATTACCGTACTTTACTGCGGGCTTTATAAATACTGTACTCCTAGGCTGCATTAATGTAGAAAAGAAAGAATTTCTTTCTTTAATAAATTAACCTTTGCTTACACAGCTTTTTTTTATTTATTTATAAACTTTTAATTTGCTGTAACTTTTTGACAATTTTGGAATAACACCGAGCTGAAAACACAAACCATTGTATAGCAGTATGAAAATGTTTTCTTTCTTTGTATTCTTATTCTGGAAGCTTTTTTCTATTTTTTAAAATTGTTAAGTTTTTACCTTACTTTTTGTTAAAAACTAATACACAACAGGTATGTCGGATTCGTCAACATCACTGTCTTCCACCTCCACATCTTTTCCCACGGAAGGTCTTCAGGGGCAGTAACAATGATGGAGCTGTCATCTCCTATGACAACAGCTCTTCTGCAGGTAAACTTACTAAAGTACCTGCCTGAGGCTGTTTCAGAATTAACCCTTTTTTTTTTCCATAAGCGCACACTCTAAAATGATAATAAAATATACCAAACACATACACTAGTAACATAATAATTTATTCTCATTATCAAGTTTTCTGTACTGTGCATAATTGTATGAGCTGTAGGTTTATATTACTGGCAGCACAGTTGGTTTGTACCAGCATCAACATGTGAGTAGCGGATTGCAAAAAAATGATAAGAAGCTATAGCTAAGACATTAGGTAATAGGATTTATTCAGCTTCATTATAATATAATGGGACCATCTTCATATATGCAATCTTCTGTTGAGCAAACTATCTTTATGCAGTGCCTGACTGAGCATATGGCCATTTAAAGTGGCCAAGGTCTTAGACACTAATTTGCTAAACTTACCCTTAATATTTCCCCAGGTATGGCTTAACTTAGAAGACCTCCTTCCTGACTAGACCTGCCTTTCCTTGGAACATTTACTTCAGAGACCTTATAATTATAAATCTTTCTTTCTCCTTTTGAGATGCAAATCTTCTTAAAATCCTCTTGCCAGTTTTACAACCCAGAAGTGTCTTTCTCAACTACCTGAGAACCATCCTTTTAAATAGTAATCACAAGGTAAAATAGAGACTTTCTCTCCCAGTTAATGGGGGCAAGTGTAAGTCTAACTTGATGATGGCTTATTTCAAATTGTAAAACTATTTCCTGTCATGAAGATGAGAGAGTTTACTTTTCCTCTGGGTATCTTTCAAAGACTTCAATTTTCAAAAAATTTCCACAATTAGTTCCAGCAGGGTTGAGTTCTAGTCTCTCTCTCTTATTGTAATATCCTTGAAGAAAGTCTCTCCTCACTGCTTGGACGGTAAGGCCAGGAATGTGACTTTGTGCTTTGAGCATGGTGTTCACATATTGAAGGATGACATCAAGAAATCCAATTAGCAGCACTCACTCCATCCTGGGAGCAGCCCCAGCTCAGGACTTCCTCTCCTTCAGCACATGATGCCCTCAGCCAGAATCAGGAGGCTACTCACAGAGCACCACGAGGCCTTCCTGAATCTCCCAAACCACCCTGCTGCCTCAGTGGTGGTTCCCGAGGACCAACTGGCCACTCACACAAGAAGTTCAACATCGACAAGGTGTAGACCTCTGGCCACCTGAGTTGCATAAGCCATTCACTACAGAGAGCCCGACCACTGTCCTCAGTCTGAAGCTGCCCATGACAGATGAAGCCTTGAGTGACAGGACGTAAACAGCTGAGCCTCGTAAGCCAGAGCTCACAGTGCCCAAGCCAGAACCAACAGCCATCTGATCACCCTCTTAGTACCCTGAAAGGTGAGGCACAGGACCTGCTCCAGTGAAGGAGTCTCAGAAACAGTTGGCACAGATGACCCAATACTCAGGTCAATCATTACAGCAGCTCAAGGGTCTATAGGAGTGGGTCTGTTACCACACAGCATCTTCTTGAATAAACCAAAGCGAGCTCTTAGCAAGGGGGTGATCTGCTGGATGGTGGGCCACTATGGCATGCGCCTGAGGCCTGCACAGATGGGAAGCCCATGTGTCTCTTCTCTGACTTGCTTTGGGATGGGCTCAGCCTCTACTGCACCTGAATCACTCCTACGCAAGGCCAGACAAGGGTAGACACTTCATGCAAGGAGCTACCTCACCCTGCTACAGTTGCCACAGGAACAAACATCTGGGATGGAGGCTTAGCCTGAGCCATGCCTGTGTTGATACTTTCTTTGCCAACATGATGGACTTTGTTCTTCTTTCCTTCAGTGTCTCAGCGAGAGTCAGAAGCCAGATGTAGGCTCTAAGCTGCAGGGCCAGAGAATTGTTGCCAACCGTGGGGATGGCTTGGCCTCATGGGGCTCATATATACAATATTGGTATTAAACTGGTTCCTGTTAGAGGTTAACATCACAAAGGAGATGGTAGGATGAAATATTAGATTCGATTTCAAAGAGTTTGGAATTTTCATTTTCTTATAAAGCAACATAATAGATGAGGTTATTATGCTCATCTTAAACTATGTTACATACATTAATTATACTCAAATTCCAAAACTCAAATAGCCCATGAGAAGAGTAAGAGTTTTTTTTTTGTTTGTTTGTTTGTTTGTTTGTTTTTGAATCTGAGTCTCAAGCTCTTGCCCTGGGTAGAGTGCAGTGGCATCACAGCTCACAGTAACTTCACTCTTGGGCTTAAGCGATTCTCTTGCCTCCACCTCCCAAGTAGCTAGCATGAGAGTAAAAGATTTTTAAAATAAATTATTTTTTTTCCTTACCCTGGTATCCAAAGTGTACTATAATATAACCTCAAGCCATCTGTCTGCAGTTACTGTCAGTATAAAGAGCTAGGTAAAAAATTAATTTCCACTGTAACTATACCATCAGATTTGTCCAAAATACCATATTCTAATGTATTTTTTCTTTTGTAAAATAGCAAGTTGATGTTATTTCACATAAAAACCAAACTGTACTGTGACCATCTCCTATTCAGAATACTGAATAAATACATCTATTCAAAGCTATGATCAGTGGCTGTGCTGTATTGAGTCATATAATAGATGCTGGATGGGCTGCTAATACTTACACATGTCTCAGAAAATAAAATTTGTTGTTTTATTTCATTCATTCATATAAGCCAAGATCTGAATACCGACAGGACTCCTTGGTTTTCTACAGCATGTGGGTAGTTTAGTTTCCACATCAGGGATTTTCCATGAATCTCCATTATTTCTATCTCATAAATTACATAAATAAAATATACTGGAGGAAGAGGATAGTGTCCTTGGCATCTTTTACAACAATAGAAGTATGAGACCTTTGCCAGAGAAGATTTAGGAGAAGGTTGCCCCAAAAATAGATAACTGTAAAATTCCCCCCAAATGTTGAAACTTTTCTTATCATAAGGCAATTCATCACTCCAGTCTGAACTAAGCACCTATTTAATTTCATTCACCATTGTGACTAGACCTGAAAAAAAGAAAAGAAAAATGTAAAGTAAGCTCTCTGGTGAGCTGCTTAAAACTGAATTCAGCAAGCAAGATCCACATTCAGTAATGAACCTCGCTTGTACAATCTGGAGCACTTCAACCTTAGCTCTAAGAACACAGACGTCAGCAGACAGGGAAGTCATTCTCTGCTGCGGTGTGGGATATGGACTAAACTGAAGAGATACTTATCTATACAGGAGACTGCAGAAAAGTTCAGGGAAGAGATAACGAAGGCCCGAACTAAGGGACTGACAGTGACAACGGAGGGAAAAACCAGATTCAAGAGATATTTATGAGGAAGGATTAATTAGTGAGTGGCTGGATGTACAAGATGAGGGAGCCATGAGGAGTCAAGGTTGGCGGCTCCGAAGTTTCTATCTTAGGAAACTGGGTGTCTGTGATAGAAACACCATCGACTGTCTTCAAGATTCCCATGACGTGCAGGTTTCCAGACAGTTCTATTGAGTTTATAGGAAGAGTTCCTCCTGATATCTCAGTTACTATAAGGGAGGCAGAATGTGTCAGATGCAGCAAAAACGGTGGTTTCAGTGTGTCAGACACCCAGCCTAAAGGAGGCAGAGTATTTTCACACTGCTGGAGCTTGAGATAAAGGGTAGAGAAGGAAGGCTTCACATCATTTGACATAAAGTGCTTTTTTTCCTCCTTTTGTCCTTACCATACATGTTTTCAGAGCTTGAATTCTTTAAGTTGATTTGCTAGATATATGTCATTTTATTTACTTCATAACTATAGGTGCAGATTGAGCCATGATTAAGGTATTAGTATAAAGCTATGATTACATAACAATTTTTATTGTTATGAAAATTGTTATGTATCTTCACATTTATCCACTTTAAGGATTGCTTACAACACAAACAAAGGAAAACCTCATTAATTTTTAGTGGTAATGGTACAAGGCAAAACTCTTGTAGCACTGTAGTCAGAGTCAGGATATTTTTCTACAAGTGTCACTTTTTTTTACAAACTACTGGTGTCCTTTGGATCTCAGCGACTAGCAAAATCCATTGCCATTTCAATTTCTTCTCTGAGAATACTTTTAATCTTCTGGGATAATGATGGGACCTAGTTTCCCCTGGAGACTCTGTAAAAGCTACAGATGAGGTCTGCTACACCACCACCTCATTTTTTTCATTAATACCAACATTTACTAAATAGTACCAGTTACATTTAGAACCTTACATCATCGGTAAGAGATAAGACAAAATTCAGTGTTCTTAAAACTTTTTCATAATGGTATGAATATTAATAAACTTAATAGAACTTAATAGAACTTGCTCCAGTAGAGCAACCCTTTTATTCTTCTTTGAAGTAGTAAGAGAACTAAATCCCCCTGGATTAAGATGATATCTTTTTATATGTTCGGGAAAACTGACATTTTTTAAGGCAATGTTTGACTAGATAATTTCCATTCCTTTTGAAAGTAACTCTTGTGTATGATCTCAAATTCCTACTCTATACCCATAGTATGTAAATTGTGTTACTAGATCAAGTTTTCTTTATAATTTCTATTTTAATGAAAAGCATACTTTTTATCCAAGTGCAATGTTTTGAAGCCTGAAGAATGCCTGATATGCATATATCTATTTGCACATATGTAAATTTAAAATTTTACAGTGATAAATTTGGAAGCAAAATTTAACATACATGGTATATGTATTTTATGGCTATTCAGTTTTTTTAACTGTGTTAAATAAACTATTCTATACAAACATACAACTGATATTACTTTCTTGTGATTACTAAAACAAGTATTTCCAATATGACTTCCATGAATTACAACTTTGTTATCCTATTTCCAGAGTACATGGAATCCAATTCTCCAAGGAAGTAATTTTTTTTACTTTTTCTCTAATTTTTCCCTTTGTACAGGCAACATTCTACTGTCAAACCCCCATGGACACATGATGAAACTGTAATTTTTGGTGACTATTTGGAGCATCCCTTGAGCTTTTTTGCCATTGTTAAACCATCCTTCCACATTCTCCATATGGATTCACAGTTTAGAATCTCAGGGTGCAAATCTCACCCACCCCTTCTTGTCTGTCGTCTTCTACCCTTTTACTCTTGTCAATGCCTTTGAAATTTTATCTCCTGACCTGATCACTTCCCTTTTATACCATTCCTTCATTAAACCTGGGAGATTTTAATATCTGTGAATTAATATCTGCCCCTGTGATCCACAATTTCCTTCTCTCCAATGATTTTGTCCTCTTATTTCAAAAACTCATTCCTATGGCCACACCATAGTACTAGTAATCACTAATAAAATCTCAGCTATTATAATACACATTTCTGATACTATTTTCTATATTCAATCTCACTCTTAGAATCCTGATACACACAATACTTAAAATATTACATCAGTTGATTTTATCACTGCTGTTTTCCATGCCTGTATTTCCTTCATCTCCATACTTTTCTCTGTACTTTTCATCTATTTCATATTGAATCATTCCTGTGCAGACTCACTTAATTCTCTGCTCCCAAATTCTTTTGGCATTTTCACTTAAGTTAAAACTCTGATCAAGTGAAAGTCTTTTCTACCCTGCACATGCAGACACATACACACATATCTCTAGAGGAAAGAAATAACTAACATACTAAAACCCATTGACTATGGTCACATTAAATTCTGAATACCAACAGCAGTGGATATCCAGAAATCATCCTGCATTTTCTTGCTCTTTGCCCTTTCTAACTTACAGTCTTACTCAAACTTCCTAAACATCTTCATCCTCATTCACATATAATTAATTAGCCTCAGAATCACTGAATTGTCATAATAAAACTCGGCAAATCTCCTATTACATGCCAACCAACATGTTTTCATTTCATTACCCTGTGATCTATGAGGATCCAATCAGGTTCCTCATTAGTCATAAAGCACACCCCTGTTCACTTGTTTTAGGTTTTCGTCTTCACACATTCTCTTTTTCTCTTCCACTACGTATATGAAAATACACCATAATTTCTTCCTTGTGAAAACAACATGAAACAAAGTTTGACACCAAGTCCTCCACAAATCATTATCTTGTCTCTTTTGATGGAAATATCCTTTAAGGTGGTTGTTTTGAATCTTTCTCCTCCCATCCTCTCTTGCATCCACACCAATAAGATTCTGTCCTCCTCCATTCCACAACCTCTGCTCTTGTCAGTGTCACATACAGCCTTCACCTTATTTGTCTCTTCAGCTGCACTTACTCAGTAGATCATTTTTTCATCCTTAAAATGCTTTCTGTTAGTTTCATTTCTTGGTTTTCCATTTAATTCGAGATGTCTATTGTGCCAATACCATGCTGTTTTGACCACTATGGTCTTGTAGTACAGCCTAAACTCTGGTAGGCTGATGCCCCCAGCTTTGTATTTATTACTAAGAACTGCCTTAGCTATATGAGTTTTCTTCTGGCTTCATACAAGTCTTGAAAGTATTGATGTTTGTAATTTTTTTAAATTTGGTTCTATATTTCTATTTCTCTTGGGTATATAGCTAGGTACATGAATTACTGGGTCATATGACAACTCTGTGTTTAACCTTTTTTTGGTTATTAAATCATAACTGTGTAGATTAATGTAATCATGGGGTACAATGTGCTGGTTTTATATACAATCTAAAATATTTTCATCAAACTCTTTAACATAGCCTTCATGGCATTTTCTTAGTTATTGTGTTAAGACTTTTATATTCTGCATTTAGTAAGTTTCACCTGTACCCTTCTAAGATGCACTGTAGGTGTCATCCCACCAATTACCCTCCCTTCATCCATCCTCCTCCTTGCCCATTTCCCCATATTCTTGTGCTATAATTGGATTATAGCCTTTGTATGAAAGCTATGAATTAGTTTCATAGTAGGGCTGAATACATTGGATACTTTTTCTTCCATTCTTGAAATACTTTGTTTAGAAGAATATGTTCCAGCTCCATCCATGTAAACATGAAAGAGGTAAAGTCTTCATCTTTCTTTAAGGCTGCATAATATTCCATGGTGTATATATACCATAATTTATTAATCCATTGCTGGTGGTTCCTTTTGGAAAGATGTTTGGAGAATACTTAAAGATCTAAAAATAGACTTGCCATTCGATCCTATAATTCCTCTACTAGGTATATATCCAGAAGACCAAAAATCACCTTATAACAAAGATATTTGTAGTAGAATGTTTATTGCAGCCCAATTCATAATTGCTAAGTCATGGAAGAAGCCCAAGTGCCAATCGAACCATGTTCGTATTTCAAAAGGGATGGCATTGAATCTGTAGATTGCTTTGGGAAGTATAGGCTTTTTAACAAAGTTGATTCTTCAGCCATGAGAATGGTATGTTCTTCCATTTGTTAATATGCTCTACTATTACTTTTTTTAGGGTTTCATAATTTTCTTTATAGAGGTCCTTCACCTCTTTTGTTAGGTGTATTTCTAGGTATTTCATTTTCATTGAATCTATTGCAAAGGGGATTGTGTCCTTAATTAGCTTCTCATCTTGGCTGTTATTGTCATGTACACAGACTACTGACTTGTGGACATTGATGTTATATCCTGAGACATTACTGTATTGTTTGAAGACTTCCAGGAGTCTTGTGGTTGACTGTCTGGGGTTCTCTAAGTATAAGATCATAACACCAGCAAAGAGGAAGAGTTCGACCACCTCTGCTCCCATTTGGATGCCCTTTATTTCCTTCTCTTGCTTGATTGTATTGGCTAGAACATCTAACACTATATTGAATACTAGTGGTGATAAAGGACAACCTTGTCTAGTTCCATTTCTAAGTGGAAAAGCTTCCAGTTTTACTCCTTTCAGTAAAATATTAGCTGTGGTTTTTCATTGATGGCTTCAATCAGTTTAAGAAATGTTTCACCTATGCCTATAATCTTCAGTGTCCTAATTAGAAAAGGATGCTGGATTTTATCAACTGCTTTCTCTGCATCTATTAGAAGGATTGTATGGTCTTTGTTTTTGCTTCTGTTGATATGGTGAATTACTTTTATGAACTTGAGTTTATTAGACCAGCCTTGCATCCCTGGGATGAAATCTACTTGATCATGATGTGTGACTTTTTTTGATGAGAAACGGTATTCTATTGGCTAAGATTTTGTTGAGAATTTTGACTTCTATATTCATTAGTGAAATCAGTCTGACGTTCTCCTTTTTAGTTGGAACTTTTCCTGGTTTTGGTATCAGGGCAATGTTTGCTTCATAGAACATGTAGGGGAAGATTCCTACAAGTTTTTATAATAATTTCTGCAGCATTGGAATAGGCTTTTTTTTTTTTTTGTGAAGGTTTGATAGAATTCTGGTGTGAAGCCAGCTGGAACAGGGCATTTTTTCTTAGGAGATTTTTTGTGGTTTCTTTAATCTCGGTGCTTGAAATTGGTCTGTTTGGGAGATCTATTTCTTCCTGGCTATGTCTAGACAGAAAGTGCAATTCCAAATATTGATCTATCCTATAGCCACCTAATCTTTGACAAATCAAACAAGAACACATATTGGGGGAAAGAATCCTTATTCAATAAATTGTGCTGGGAAAGCTGGATATATACATGTAAAAGATTGAAACTAGACCCACACCTTTCTCCACTCATAAAAATTGATTCAAGATGGATAATAACATCTAAATTTAAGGCAAGAAGCAATAAAAATCCTCAAAGAAAGAATAGGAAAAACACCTGAAGATATCGGCCTGGCAAAAGAATTTAGGAAGAAGACTTCTGTGGCAATTGCAACATCAACAAAAATAATCAAATGGGACTTAATTAAACTGAAAAGCTTCTGTACAGCTAAGGAGACAACAACCAAAGCAAATAGACAACCTACACAAGCAAAAGGATATTTGCATATTTTGAATCAGAAAAAAGCTTGATAACTAGGATATACAGAGAACTCAAATTAATCAACATGAAAAAAGCTGACAACTCCTCATATCAATGGGAAAGAGAGATGAATAGAATGCATATGAATAGCTAACAAACATATAAAAATTGCTCACTGTCCATAATTATTAGAGAAATGCAAGTCAAACCACCCTGAGTTATCATCTAACCTCAGCGAGAATGACCCACATCATAAAATCTCAAAACTGCAGATGCTGGCGTGGATGTAGAGAGAAGGAAATACTTCTACACTGCTGGTGGGAGTGCAAATTAATACAACCTTTGTGGACGGAAGTATGAAGAAGCCTCAAAGAACTGAAACTAGACCTCACATTTGATCCTGCAATCCATTACTGGGCATCTACCCAGTACAAAAAGAAAATCCTTTTACCATAAGGACAGTTGCACTAGATTGTTTATTGTAGCTCAATTTACAATCACCAAAATGTGGATACAGCCTAACTGTCCACCAAATCAGCAATGGATTAACAAGCTGTGGTATATGTATACCATGGAATACTATTCAATCATTAAAAAAGATTGAGACTTTACATCTTTTGTATTAACCTGGATGGAATTGAAACACATTATTCTTAGTAAAGCATCACAAGAATGGAGAAAGAAGAATCCCATGTACTCAATTCTGATATAAGGACAATTAATGACCTCGTGGGGCGAGGAGGAAGGGGAGAGCAAAGAGAGGGAAGAAGTGAAGAGGGTCGGGGGTCATGGTGTGTGACATACCTTTGGGGGACGGGACACAGTTATAAGAAGGATTTTACCTAACAAATGCAATCACTATAAACTGATTCTTTGTACCCTCAATGAATCCCCTACCAAAAAAAAAAAAAATACTTTCTACATTGGGTTTTCCAAAGCACTTTATTCTCTTGATTTTTCTCCTAAATTATTGGCAATCTTCACTCAGTTTCCTTTCATGCTTCTTCCTGACCTTGCTGAATTGATATTGTAGTTTGATTGGGGTCTGTAGTCAAACTATTTATCCCTTTACTTACCCACACTCCTTTGGTGATCTCCTCCAGATAAAAGCCTTTCAATAGAATCTAACTATATGGTATTTTAAAAACTTCTACATACACAGAAGTAATATATATTTGATTCAATGGTATTTAAAGGGAAAGTTTAAACTTGATATTCTCTAATTACAGATTTTCAACTTTGTATCTCTGTCACTGAACTCTTCCATGAACCCTATATCTTGCTGTCAAAGTGATTATACAATATCTGCAATTGTATGACTAATAGGCATCTTAAATTTTTTTTTGTTTAATGTTAATTGTGGGTATGAAGAATTAGATTACAGTGTTAGCATTTGTTTGATAAATTCCTTCTTATAATTGTGTTCCACCCACAAGATGTGTGCCATACACCCTAATATTGTGCCCATTAGGTGGGAGCCCACCCATCCCCCTCCTACCTCCCCTCTTCCTTCTCACTCATTCCCCTGACTCCCACCTTGAATTGATTGACTTTTTTTCTTATGTGGGCATGTATTAGAGCATCTACTGGCTTCGTATTAGAATTGAGTACATTAGATTCTTGCTTCTCCATTCTTGTGATATTTTACTAAGAAGAACGTGTTCCAATTCCATCCATGCTGATAAAGTCTCCATCTTTTCAGTGGCTGAATAGTATTTCATAGTATGCATACATCACAGTTTGCTAATTCATCCTTGGGTTGATGGGCACTTAGGTTGTTTCCACATTTTGGCTAAACTACAAATTGAGCTGCAATAAACAGTCTAGTGCAAATGTCCTTATGATGAAATGATGTGTTTTTGTTTGTTTGTTTGTTTGTTTCTTCTGGGTAGAAAGCATCTCAAATTTTAAATACCTAAAGACAAGTACCAGGTAATAGTAATAGTTACCACATCTATAGTGATTACTGGACAGCAGAGAATAAGAGTTTTACATATATTAGGTCACTTATCCATCAGAAAAAAAAAACTATGAAATACTTATTACTGAAAATGAAGAAACTGAGGTACTGAGAAATTAAAGAGATACCCCTAGGGTATGTATGCAGCTTATAATCAGTTGGTTTGGTGCAAGGAAATTGACACTGGACTTATGGACAATATATACTATTGCCTCTTTGATTTTTTTTCCCACCAGCATCTATTGTCTGCATTCTTTCCCATATCAATAGATGGACACTCCATCCTTTTAACTATTAAAGCCAAAATTTTTGGAGTTTTCTACTACTTAGTCACCTTTCACACCTTTTAATTCTGTTAATTCTCTCCTCAGAATCTATTTACTTCTTACTGACTCCTTTACATCACTTTGGTCCAACCCATCTTTGAGTTTTGTTTTTCACATTCATGACTGAAATACTACTTCTTTGAATGAGTCTCCAGATTGCAGCTATGCCTCCCACTAGGCTTTCTTTAATATAACAGGATAGTCCTATTTACAAAAAAAATTATGCTTGTCCTCTGTACAAAACCCTTTTAACGGCTTACTATTTCCTACAAGTAAAAGCAACATATGGCCATGCCCTTCAGGGACCACAATGATCTAGCTCTGTAATCTTTAACCTCTACTATCTCTTTTTAGAGTTTGGTTTTTCCTCATTCTACTCTGATTCCACAGAGATTTTCTGTTGAATATTCTGGGCATGTTCCTACATCAGGTCTTTTTCCTTAATATTCTGTCTTCTTGGAATGTCCTTCACCACATACATTCATAGTTACCCCCCTTCATCTCATCGCTTCAAGTCTTTAATCACATGTCTCTCTCTCTCAGGGAGTTTTGTCTTGACATCCTACAATTTAACAGGTCTCCTTCAGCCAATGGCATAGGAGTATGACCAGATATCCAAGCTGGTACCAAATCAGCAAACTTTGTTCCAGTGCTGCAGAGTGCAAGCTGGAGAGTCCCTGGTATATACAATAAACATCAACCCAGGGAGATGGACCTTGCCTGCGTGACCCACCTGGATGACATCTGCGTGGAGCTACCCATTCAAATTGAATGTATGTGTTATCTAACTTAGTGATTTTATTTTTGAATATTCCAGGAAAATTCTTGCATATATCCTCCATGAGAAATGAGTCATAGCAAAAGGAGACTAATTTGCATAAGAAAAGTCTAGAATAAACCAGAGACAGGAAAGGGGATGAATGAATTATTCTATTGTTTAATAATGGATTAATACAAAGCACTAAAATGCTTAAGTAGCAACCACAACCATAAACACAATGAATTTCACCAATAAAATTTTAACAGAAAAGATATTTTTAGAAAAGTGCATATGCCATAATTCAATTTCTATAAAATTAAATGGTCTTTTATTGAGCATTATGGCTTTTGAGGTGTACTTACATATATGATGAAACTAAAGGAAATAAAGCAGTAATTTACATTAAATCTATGGAGAGAGATGTAATTTTTTATAGGATTAAAGGGATTTTCAACGACAAAGGTTGTGCTCTTTTTTCTTAAATAAGGAAACTGGAACATGGATCTTACTTTTATTCTGAACCACACATATGTATTACATTTATAAGTATTTATATAACATATATAGTTTATATATACTATGTATAAGCATACACATCTATAATATGCATTGCATTTTTTTAATTTAAAAAGAATAAAGGAATATTAAGCCAAGAAAAATAACTATGGTTATTTCTGAGATTTACTAATAGGGTTAGCTATATATCTCAGATTGCATGTGAAGCCCCCACATTGTACCCCATGGTTGAACTAATGTACACAGCTATGATTCAATAAAAAAAAAAAAAAGAAAAAAAAATATCTAATAGCTACCCTAGAAAATGAAGACACAAATTGACTACCTTTTGAAGTTTCCAAAATTGCCAAAATTGTATTCATTGTATGTCATTTATATTTCTAAGGGATCATGCACAGGACAGAACAAGGAGTAGTTGGGTGACGTGTGGCTGAAGGAGGACTTACTGTTCATGTAGATCAGATTGAATTTAAACTGGTGGGTCCACACTTATGGTGCATCTTAGAAGGGTACAGGTGAAACTTACTAAATGTAGAATATAAATGTCTGTACACAATAACGAAGAAAATGCCATGAAATCTATGTCAACCAGTTCAATAAAAATATTTCAAATTGTATATAAAACCAGCACATTGTACACCATAATTGCATTTATGTACACAATTGTGATTTAATAATAAAAAAAAAATCAATCAGACCTGGATTTCAACCCTGGAACCCACTCTTAAGTACACAACTTCATTTCTATGTATGTTTCCTCATCTTTAAAATGGGTATATCATACAATGTTATAAAGTTATTATGTAGATTAATGATAATGACTACCAATATTCCCCTTATATTGTAGAGTCTCAAAGAACATTATTTCCATCTGCTTTTGCCCTCATCTGTAACAAGAATAGCAAAAGTAAAGAGTGATATATCCACCTAAGTTAGATAAGTGATATGGAATGAGAACAGTTTTGAGATTTTCAAGGAGGTTTTAAAATAAGATGTTCCTGCCACCAGCAGTCATTGATAAGATGGCAAATTACTCATTCTTCTAAGGATTTTTAAAATAAATCCCTAGTATAATTTCCCTTACGAGATTCTGGTCTGTTAAGAACACTTTGTCAAAGAAAATTCAATTTGGAGTGAGTATATTGCCAAACTAAGCATTTTGATAAACAATTATGGAAGGAAAGAGCCTGAGAAGGGTGAGAAAAAATAAAACACCTCTATTCTTTCTCACATCATCTCCCAGAGTATACCTTCTAATAAGTATATTTCTAAAAATAGAACAAAGCAGTCTGAATTTGACAGTGTCAGATGTTCAGAAAAATAAGAGTCTCCCAAATGACTAGCCAAGTCTTGGTGAGCCTAAGTGCTCTGAGATAAATATATTTTGTAACTCACAGGATTAAGACTCAGTTTAGTGTCTCTTTCCTTTTTTTTCCCCCCTAGGATAATGTGGAAAAAATGAAATGAGTACACAAATGATCTGAGACAACCAACCTAAGGAAACATAATATATTCAGCCCATTACAAAGCATGGCAGAGGTCAAAATTTTACAGACAGAAATAAATCCCTTACAGGAATTCCAAATCAGTGTCCTTTGGCCTCTATTTTTTGATGATGAGTGAGATGCTCATTTTCTGCTCTTTAATTACTCTTGGCCCCTGATTCTTACATACGCTCCATTTTTCTGCCAATAGTAAGTTTGACCCTCTGCTTTCTTATGGAGAAAATTAGGCCGGCCACAGTGAGTGGCTCACGCCTGTAATACTAGCACTCAGGGAGGGTGAGGTGGGGAGTCCAGTTTGAGCAAGAAAGAGACCCCATCTCTACTTTAAATAGAAAAATTAATTGGGTACTGTGGTGGGTGCCTGTAGTCGCAGTTACTCAGGAGGCTGAAGCAGGGAAATCCCTTGACCCAGACGTTTGCGGTTGCTATGAGCTAGGCTGACTGATACAAGGGCACTCTAGCCTGGGCAACAGAGTCACATTCTGTTTCATAAAAGAAAAAAGAAAACAAACAAACAAAAGGCCTACTAATGGAGAGCATCAAGTTTGAGTGTCGTTTCGCTGTACATCTGACTACAGGAAGCTACTTTTATTCGAAGTAGGAGATGTCAGCAGGATGTCAGACAACGCCTTCCATCCTGATATTCTAGTGCTCATTCTCCCATGCGGAGGTTTCCTACCCTTTGAAGAATGTTTGTCTCAAAGCTCTCCGGAGATGCTGTCCAGTTGAGATTGGATTCACACTCCACCTCCAATTGTTTTACTCATCTTGCTCCCCTTAGACCCAGAGTGTCAGTCAGGATAACGAGGCTGAATGCCTGAAGAGGATAAAATGAGGTTCGGCGCCTGTGGCTCCAGCGGCTAAGGCACCAGCCACATGCACCTGAGCTGGCAGGTTCGAATCCAGCCTGGGCCGCCAAACAACGATGACAGCTGCAACCAAAAAATAGCCGGGTGTTGTGGTGGGCACCTAAAGTACCAGCTACTTGGGAGGTGAAGGCAGGAGACTCGCTTGGGCCCAGGAGTTAGAGGTTGCTGTGAGCTGTGATGCCATGACTCTCTACCTAGGGTGACAACCTCAGTTTCCATCTCAAAAAAAAAAAAAAAAAAAAAAAAAAGAAAGAAAGAAAGAAAAAGAAAAAGGAAAGAATAAAATGAAAGCACTCTCATCAGCCTTAAATCCAGAAATCCTAATAGTAGTATTCAAAGAGATGGTCAGATGACTTTGGACGAGAAAACATATAATGCAGAGTATTAGAAACATTAACTAGCCAGGACTGAAGCCAATTAGCAGTGCTTGAAGAAAAATAAGGGTTCTCATAAAAAAAAAGAAAGAAAAAAAGGGAAAGAAAAGAAAAAGAAAAAAAAGTATGATGGCTCACATCTGTAATCCCATCACTCTGGGAGGCTGAGGCAGATGAAATGCCTGGGCTCAGGAGTTTGAGACAAGCCTGAGCAAGAGCTAGACCCCGTCTCTAAAAATAGCTGGCATTGTAATGGGCACTTACAGTCCCAGCTACTTGGGAGGCTGAGGCAAGAGGATCTCTTGAGCCCAAGATTTTGAGGTTGCTGTGAGCCATGACGCCAGGGCATTCTACCAAGAGTAACAAAGTAAGACTGTCTCAAAAAGAAAAAACAAGAGCCTTTTGTTGTTGTTGTTGTTATTGAATGCTTTATTTAACCAATAGGTAAATAACAAATTCTTGAACTTTTTGGAAGTTTTGGTTAGAAGAAGTCTTGAGAAAAATGTTATAAAGGATAAACAGAAAATGGATGAAGACCAGCATGCAAGGCAGAGCAAATGCAGAGTGTCAAGAACAGCTAGCTGCTACGAAGTCTGAAGTAGCTTCATTATATGAGAACAATCTTCCCCCAACTAAAACAACCATGGTAATAACATGGGATTAAGGGAATTGAAGTCCAGAAGCCACAAGATCTTTCATCATTTGCCTTTTCCAGAGTGTCAGTGATGTGAAAGAGAATACGTCCCGTTTGCCTCAAGCTAAATGGGTTTCTGAGTGAACAAGAATAAATGTGCAATCTGATGCTACTCCAGACACTTCTCCACTGTTATGATAGGAACTGAAACTATCTCAAAGCCATCCTGTGAACTACAAAGGCACATTTGCAGCCTCCAGCAAGAGACTATGTTAGCTGTTTTAATAGCATGAATATGTGGTAGAAAAATTAGTAAGATATCAAACAAGAACAGATAGAATGTCCATTAACTACTCTGACCCCACAGAATACAAAGTGAGAGTTTCAGTTCTTTACCTCTTTAACTTTGTATCTATCTCTTAGGATCTTTGCACAAATGACGATCAATAACATTTCTGATATATTCTGTAGAAATCTGTGGCATCCTGGGATGACTCTGGATTATGGTATTGTGTGAACTTGATTGATTATATTAAATGGTTACATATAAAATAACCTTGGTAGGTCAAATAATGGCCCCTAAAGATGTTCCCATTCTAATCCCTTGAACTTATGGATATTTATATGACTTTACACAGCAAAGAGAAATTAAGTTTGTAGATGAAATTAAATTTTCTAATAAGCTGATTTAAAAAATCATAAGATTATGCAGTTTGGCCAGTGTAATCTAAGGGTCCTTGTAATTGGAAGAGGGGGGTAAAAGGGAAGTCAGAATTACGTGATGTGAAGACTCAACCTGCTGTTGCTGGCCTTGAAGACCGAGAAAGATTACAGTCAAGGGATGTAGGTGGCTTCTAGACAAGAAAATACGTTCTCCTCAAGAAACCCAGAGGGAACTAACTCGGTCTTGATGACACCTTGATTTTATCTAAGTGAGATTTATGTCAAGCTTCTGACACATTAGCACTGCAAGAATAATAAATAAATAGAATAATAAAAAGAAATAATAAATAGCATAATAAAAAATAATTAAAAGAATAATAAATGTGTGTTATTTTAAGCTGTCAAATTGATATGGCAATAGGAAACTAATACACAAAATGGACCCTATATTATTGTTGATTTCATTGTCATATTTGCTTATAAAGAATAAATTTTATTATACCTATACCTAAATAAGAAATGAACACTGGGTAGGCTGGGGTGAATTTCATTTGATCAATGTATCTTTTCTGGACAATTTATCAATTCTGTGTATCAGGGAGTCAGCCAATGCAGTAGTGACAAATTGATTGAACACCCAATTTGTGACAGGAATTTAAGACACTACATAAAAAGGGGGGGACCCAAAATATGTCACTCAGCTACTTGGGAGGCTGAGGCAAGAGAATGGCTTAAGCCCAAGAGTTTGATGTCGTTGTGAGCCATGATGCCACAGCACTGTACTGAGGGTGACACAGTGAGACTCTGTCTAAAAAAAAAAAGATATAGGAGGAAAAACAGTCATCACAGACACCCAGAAAAAGAAAATGGGATTGGGTTGCATCTCACTAGTATTGGCTTCAGTCCTCTTTTATTGTTCATATTTTCCTATTTTTTTCACACATGAAATATAACCAGCCCCTCCCAAAGGGGGGCAAAATGTTTACATATTTACTGCAAACAACTTGAACATAAAATTTGCAGTGGGCAAGGTGTAGTGGCTCACTCCTGTAATCTTAACACACTGGGAGGCTAACGCAGGTGGATTGCTTGAGCTCACGGGTTTGGGAAGAGCCTGAGGAAGAGCAAGATCCCGTCTGTACAAAATAGCCAGGCATTGTGGTGGATGCCTGTTGTCCCAGATACTCAGGAGGCTGAGGCAAGAGGATCGCTTAAGCCCAAGAGTTTGAGATTGCCGTGAGCTATGACACCAAAGCACTCTACTGAGGGCAAGAAAGTGAGACTCTATCTCAGTAAATAAATAAACAATAAATAAATAAAATTAGCATTAATGTTCAGCTTTCTCTGTCTTATTCAATGATCTAAAACATAAAATATATGTACTCATCTCACTCCGAAATAACTATAAATATTGTATTTATAGTATAAATACAATAAACAGCTATATTTGGATAGAAATGAAAGAAAGACAATATACCCACCTATTGTTGACTATTTAAACATTTGGAAGGTTATATGGCGAAGTTGCAGCTAGAACACCAGCTGTGAAAAATAGTAACCTATGATGATGTTAAATATCACAGTTATTATGGAGATAACTGTAACTGTAGAAGCTTAAAAAATTTCCAGACAGGCCTAGAGAAAAACAAGATTTTTTTTCTACTTCTTTAATTAGTTTTGTGATAGTATAGCTGATAGTACACAGTCATATTAGTCACATAAAACAAATAATCTATGCAAAAAAACATTAATACTATGGCCAACATTTCAGGTTTTAGTTTAAAATAAGCCTAGATAGATATGATCAAAGTAAATTGAGCTAACTATATATCATCTTTATGTAATTTATAAGATTAAAAATATTTCTAAAAATCTTCCTGATTCTGACCCTTGACAAGTTTTCTCCAAACAAAAAGATCATGGTAAATCACAGTCTGACATTGTTCAGTGTGGATATTAAATTTTGCCAAATATATCTTGCTTTAGCAACCTCCTCAATGATTGGAATATTATTATGATTATGCCTTTCTATGATGCTTATAAAGATATACTGATACTTTTAGAGTGATCAATGTTTCTATTCTACTTATTTAATATTCCTGTATATTTAATATTTTCTTTCTGTAAGGTAAATGGGGAGCTGTACTTACAGGAGTAAATGAAGTTGTGAAAGTGATTTTTGAAGAGCCACTTGAGCTATCATTTAATCACTATAAGAACAAGGTCATATCCTGAATAGGTGTCACAGCAAAGAGTCCAATCCAGATTTGAATATCCAATATCCCACATCCAATATCCAATGTTCATGGTATTCCTTTTATCACTCCAAACTGCCTATGTACAGTCAGTAAGCTTTGGTTCTTGAAGATGGGAAAAAAACCTAATGTTTATTGAAAACCACTATTTCCAGATATTTTTATAAATTTATCATTTAGTTTAATATTCTTAAAAATCCCTTCAATCAGGTTGCCTCTGATAATTGCTCTGTAATCACACCTAAGATTAAATGTAAGCCCTGCTGTGCTCCAGGGTTTACATTTCCCCCCTTACCATTCCAAGTGACTCCCTGCCTCGAAGTTTTCACTAGGTGATCCCCCCACGTCAAAAACTCACTTCCCAGAGTCTTATGTATCTACCAGGTACTTGTTTCAGTTTCTGTAAAATTTCTCTTTAAAAAGACTTTATCTGAAACTCACTGTCAAAGCACTCTATAATAGACATACTCTTTTTTATTTTTTATTTTTTTGTATTAAATCATAGCTGTATACATTAGTGCAATCAAGGGGTACAACGAGCTGGTTTCATATACAATCTGAAATGTTTTCATCAAACTGTTTAGCATACCCTCATGGCATTTTCTTAGTTATTATATGAAGACATTTGTATTCTGCATTTAGTAATTATTGCCTGTACCCTTCTAAGATGCACCATAGGTGTGGCTCCACCAATTACCTTCCCTGCACCCCAACTTCCCCCCCTTCCATATTATGTGCTATAGTTGGGTTATAGCCTTCACATGAAACCTTTAAATTAGCTTCAGAATACGGCTGAGTACATTGGATACTTTTTCTTCCATTCTTGAGATACTTTGCTAAGAAGAATATGTTCCAGCTCCATCCATGTAAACATGAAAGTGGTAAAGTCTCCATCTTTCTTTAAGGCTGCATAGTATTCCACGGTATACATGTTGCACAATTTATTAATCCACCCTTGGGTCAATGGGCACTTGGGCTTCTTCCATGACTTAGCAATTATGAACTGGGCTACAATAAATATTCTGGTACAGATGTCTTTGTTACAATGTGTTTTTTGGCCTTCTAGGTATATGCCTAGTAAATGAATTGTAAGATAAAATGGCATGTCTATTTTTAGATCTCTAAGTACTCTCCAAACATTTTTCCAAAAGGAATGTATTAGTTTGCATTCCCACCAGTAATGTACAAGTGTTCCCTTTTCTCCACATCCACACCAACATCTCTGGTTTTGGGATTTTGTCATGTGGGCTAATCTTACTGGAGTTAGGTAATATCTGAAAGTAGTTTTGATTTGCATTTCTCTGATGATTAAGGATGGTGAGCATTTTTTCTTGTGTCTGTAGGCCATGTTTCTGTTTCTTCAGAGAAGTTTCTCTTCAAGTCCTTTGCCCACCCTGAGATGGGGTCACTTGTTCTTTTCTTGCTAATACGTTTGAGTTCTCTGTGTTTTCTGGTTATTAAACCTTTGTCAGAGGGATAACCTGCAAATATTTTCTTAAATTCTGAGGGTTATCTGCTTGCTATATTTACCATGCTCTTAGCTGTACAGAAGCTTTTTAGTTTGATCAGGTCCCAGTAGTGTATTTTTGATGCTGCTTCAATTGTCTGGGAAGTTCTCCTCATAAAATATTCACCCAAGCCAATTCCTTCAAGAGTTTCCACTGCACGTTCTTCTAATATTTTGATAGTTTCATCTCTTAACTTTAAATCTTTAATCCAGTGAGAGTCTACCTTAGTTAATGGTGAGAGGTGTGGGTCCAGTTTCAGTCTTCTACAGGTCACCAGCCAGTTCACCAAGCACCATTTGTTAAATAGGGAGTCTTTTACCCACTGAATGTTTTTAATTGGCTTGTCAAAGATCAAATAGCGGTAAGTAGCTGGGTTCATCTCTTGGTTCTCTATTCTGCTCCAAATATCTACCTCTCTGTTTTTGTGCCAATACCATGCTGTTTTGATCACTGTCAATTTATAGGACAGTCTCAGGTCTGGTAGTGTGCTTCCTCCTGCTTTGTTTTTATTTCTGAGTAATGTCTTGGCTATTTGAGGTTTTTTCTGGTTCCATATAAAACGGAGTATTATTTTTTTGAGATCTTGAAAGTATGACAATAGAGCTTTGATGGGAATTGCATTAAAATTATATATTGCTTTGGGTAGTGTAGACATTTTAACAATGTTGATTCTTCCCAGCCATGAGCATGATATATTTTTCCATTTGTTAAAATTTTCAGCTATTTCTTTTCTTAAAGTTTCATAGTTCTCTTTATAAAGATCTTTCACATCCTTTGTTAGGTAAACTCTCAAATATTCCATCTTCTTTGGCACTACTGTGAAAGGAATAGAGTCCTTGACTCTTTCTTCGGCTTGGCTATTGTTGGTATAAATAAAGGCTACAGATTTATGGGTGTTGATTTTGTAGCCTGAGACATGCTGTGTTCCTTGATCACTTCTAAAAGTTTTGTAGTAGAATCCTGGTGTTTTCCAAATATACAATCATGTCATCTGTGAAAAGTCAAAGTTTGATCTCTTCTGATCCTATGTGGATACCCTTGATCGCCTTTCCTTCCCTACCTGTAATGGCTAAAACTTCCATTATGATGAAGAACAGAAGTGACAATGTACAACCTTGCCTGGTTCCTGATCTAAGTGGAAATGGTTTCAATTTAACTCCATTTAATACAATTTTGGCTGTGGGTTTGCTGTAGATGGTCTCTATCAGTTTAAGAAATATCATTTCTATACAAATTTTTTAAAGTGTTCTGATCATGAAGAGATGCTGGATATTGTCAAAAGCTTTTTCTGCATCAATTAAGAGAATCATATGATCTTTATTTTTTAATTTGTTTATGTGCTGAATTACAGTTATAGATTTACGTATCTTGAACTAGCCTTGAGACCCTGGGATAAAGCCCACTTGGTCATGATGTATAATTTGTTTGATGTGTTGTTGGACTCTGTTTGTTAGTATCTTGTTAAATATTTTTACATCAATATTCATTAGTGATATTTGTCTATAGTTTTCTTTTCTTGTTGGGTCTCTCCCTGGTTTAGGGATCAAGGCGATGTTTGCTTCATAGAATGTGTTGGGTAGTATTCATTCTTTTTCTATATTTTGTATAAGGTTGAGTAATATAGGTACTAGTTCTTCTTTAAAAGTTTGGTAGAATTCTGACGTGAAGCCATCTGGTCCCGGGCTTTTTTTTTTTTTAGGGCAGTGTTGTATAGTTGATGCTATTTCTGAAGTTGATATAGGCCTGTTGAAAGTTTTCACTACATTCTAGCTAAGTCTTGGTAGGTGGCGTGCTTTAGATTTTCATATTTCTGAGAGTAAATTTTCTTGTAATATTCATTAATGAGTTTTTGAATTTCTGAGGGGTCTGTTTTTATTTCATCTTTACCATTTCTGAATGATGAAATTAGAGATTTTACTTTTTTTTTTCCTGGCTAGGGTAGCCAAAGATTTATCTATTTTATTGACCTTTACAAAAAAACAACTTTTTGATTTATTGGTCTGTTGTATAATTCTTTTGTTTTCAATTTCATTTAATTCTGCTCTAATTTTGGTTATTTCTTTTCTTCTGCTTGGTTTGGGCTTGGAATGTTCTTCTTTCTCCAGTTGTTTAAGATGTCCCATTAAGTTGTTAACTTCCTCTCTTTTTGTTTTCTTGAGGAAGGCTTGCAGTGCTATAAATTTCCCACTTAGGACTGCCTTTGCTGTATCCCAGAGGTTCTGATAATTCGTGTCTTCATTGTCATTTTGTTCCAAAAGTTTGGAACAAAACTCGTCTTAATCTCGTCTATGACCCAGCTGTCCTTCAGCATAAGGTTATTTAGCTTCCATGTTTTTGCATGAGTATGCAGATTCCTGTTGTTATTGAGTTCAACTTTTATTCCATGATGATCGGAGAAGATGCAAGGAATAATTTCTATTCTTTTAAATTTGCTGAGGTTAGACTTGTGACCTAAGATGTGATTGATTTTGGAGCATGTTCCATGGGGTGATGAGAAGAATGTCTATTCAGTTTTGTTAAAATGAAAAGTTCTACAGATGTCTGTTAAATCCAGTTGTTGAATGGTTAAGATTAAATCTAAAATTTCTTTACTTAGCTTCTTTTTGGAGGATCTATCCAACACTGCTAAAGGGGTATTACAATATCCAACTACTATGGAGCTGGAGGAAATCAAGTTACTCATGTCTATGAGAGTTTTCCTTATAAATTGTGGCACATTCTGGTTGGGTGCATAAATATTAATAATTGAAATCTCATCATATTGAGTTTTACCTTTAACAAATAAGAAATGTCCATCTTTATCCTTTCTTACTTTGGTTGGTTTAAAGCCTATTGTATCTGCAAATAAGATTGCAACACCTGCTTTTTTCTGTTTTTCATTTGCCTGGAATATAGATGACCATCCCTTCACCTTGAGTATATATTTATCTTTTAAGGTAAGGTGAGATTCTTGTATGCAGCAGATATCTGGTCTGAGTTTTTGTATCCAGTCAACCAATGTATGCCTCTTTAGAGGACAATTTAAACCATTCACATTAATTGAAAACAATGATAAATCTTTAGAAAGTCCAGTGGAACTTTCATCACTTTGTAAGTTGAAATTTGATAAAAAGTTTCTGGCTGAGTTTACTTTTGTGGTGGAGGATTATGCTGGTCATCATGGAGGATAGGTCTGAGAATATCCTGGAGAGCTGGTTTAGTTATAACAAATTTCTTCAACATGTGGATGTCATTAAAGTATTTAATTTCTCCATCATAAATGAGACTCAGTTTAGATGTGTACAGGATCCTGGGTTGAAAGTTCTTTTGTTTTAAGAGATTAAAAGTCGATGACCATTCTCTTGTAGCTGGAAAGGTTTGATCAGAGAGATCTGCAGTTTTCTAATATTCTTCCCCCTGGAGTTGAATTTCTTACATCTGGCTGCTTTCAGAATTTTCTCCATATTAATTTTAGTGAAGTTAATTATGATGTGTCTGGGAGATATCTTATTCGGGTTGAGTCATGCTGGGGTTCTGAAACTGTTTGCTATCTGAATTTCAGAATCTTTTGGCATGTCTGGAAAGAACTCTTTCATAATCTCATAAAGAAGAGACTCTGTGCCTTGTGACACTACTTCATCATTTTCAGGTATCCCTATAAGGCAAATGTTAGTTTTCTTCGAGTTATCCCAAGGCTGTATGAAAAAATGATCTGTTTTGCCTTCCATTTCTCTTCCTTTTTAGAAGTTTGGGAGCGTTCAAAAGCTTTGTCTTCCTTGTCAGAAATCCTTTCTTCTGCTTGCTCCATTCTGTTACTGAGAGATTCTACTGTATTTCTCAGATCTTTGAGGGCTGCAACTTCTTTTCTCAATGTGTCAAAATCTTTGATCATTTTGTCTTTGAATTTGTTGAATTCTTCTGATATCTTTTGGGTCATCTTTTGGATTAATGCTTGTAATTCTAATTCCATCTTTTCCTCCATTCCACTAATCTTATTTGCTATCGAGACTCTGAATTTGATTTCTGACCTCTCAGCCATTTGCTTATGCAAGGGATCTTGTGCTGTATATACCATGTTGTTAATTGGGGGAGTTGATATACTCTGATTATTCATATTGCCAGAGATTTTCTGTTGATTCCACCTCATGATTATTTTTCACTGTTGCCTATGATGGTCCTCAGAGTTGGGGAATTGTCTCTCCAGATCAGACCCCAGCAGATCACTCTGTTGTTGCTGGATCTTTGTAGGGAGTGACCCTGTGTACCGCCTCTGGGACTGCCCCACCCAGGTAGTTCTGGCTGCAGGAGCAGCTCCAGAGTCTAGCACGCCAGGATCAAGCAGCAGGGTGTGAGATGGGGCACCTGGTGGCCTTTGCAAAGGGAGCCCATGCCTCCATAGAGTCTGGCTGGGAGGAGGGCTCTGGAGACAGGGCATGGGTGGCGCAGCCTCCTGAGTCCCTGGCCAGATGAGTGGGGATGGAGTGTAGACCGAGAGGGTAGGGGAGGAGGTGGGTTGTGTGGCTCCCAGAGTTCCTGGCCCAGGCAGGCAGGCGGAGGCCTAGCAGGTTCCTTGGGGAGTCCCTGGCTGGTGTGGATGGCAGTAGCAGTGGGCCGAGTCCCGGAGGGTGTGGATTAGAGCCACACAGAAGTCCTGGTGGGCATCAGGCTGAGGCCAGGCAGGGCACAGATTTGCGCAGAGCAGGAGTCCCAGTGGAATTCCTGGGCACCGCTGGTAGTGGGCCAAGGCCAACGAGATGCCAATCAGGCTGCACGGGTGTCCCAGCTGAGTGGAGTTCCTGGTCACTGTGGGCGGCGGGCTAGGGCATGGATCGAAGCTGGGTGGGGGTCCACACAGGCTGTGACCCAAGGCCAGATGGGGCACCGATCCTCCCCAGGTGGCAGTCCTGTTGTACTTTCTGGCCACTGCTGGTGATGGACCAAGGCCTGGTGGGTATCCAGGCAGAGTTCCTGGCCAATGCTGTGGTGGGCCAAGGCCCACTGGGGCATGGATTGGAGCCGTGCATTGGTCCCATGGTGCCTCTGGCCTGGGGTTTGTGGGGGCTCAGTGGGGCCCCGGAGTCTATTACCTGGCAGGCCTTCTGGTCCAGCAGATAGGGAGAGTGGGCTCTGCTCAAGTCTTCCTCCCTCAGTTTCAGCAGAGGTCTGGCTTCTGGTGTGTCAGGTAAGGGGGTAAGGGTGTCCTGGAAGTTCAGAATAGCAGAAAACTTCAGTTTTTCTGCCTGAAGCTTGGTTTCTTGAAGTCGCAGAGGTCTCTTGTCTCAGAGGTGACCTACAATTATCACTTTTCTCTCCCGGCTGGGCTCCTAGTCTTCAACTCAATTGGGCAGTTTCTGGAACTTATCTGTCCTTTTGAACATGAGCCTCTGTCAGAAGCTGCTTCTAGTTGGTCATCTTGCCCCTCCCCTAATAGACGTACTCTTATTTGACAATGTGAATGTTACTTTCTTTGCATTAATATTTTGATGCAGCAATCGTCTGATTTCTTTTCTGAATGTGTTTATCTTCATTCGTACTTTACAAAGTTTTTAGTCCTTATCTTAAATGTTGTTATTGTTATAAATTTCAAGCCTTTTTAATTTTGTGAAGGCAAAAAGTGGAAAAAAGCTAATAAACACATGTATATGTAAAAGGACAAAAGAAAAATTTTTTAAAAAGTGAGACTCTTGTTTGAAAGAAAAAAATATATACAGGATAAACCTCTTGTCTAACATGACCATTTGCATTAACCAAAACAGGGAATCAGAAAAATATATGTACTTTGCCTATTTTTATTGTAAAGATATATAAAAAACATAAAATTTTCCCTTTGAAAAAAAGACTTTATCTGACTACAATGACCATCACCCTCTTTCCCCTTTCATAGTCGTATTAAGGATTTTTAGGAACAAACGTCTATTATTTATCTACCTATCTCCCACCTATTCATCAGTCTATCACCTAATCTACCTACCAACGTACCTGCTTGCCTACCTACCAACCAGCCTGCTTATGCAACTCTCCTCAAAATTGGAACATAAACTCCACAAGGGAAAAAAAATCTTTATTTCTTTCACCACTCTCCCAAGCATCTAGAGCAGTCAATGTGTTTTTTTTTTTTTTTTTATGGAGTCATGCATAGTTGAAAATTGGTGGTAGAAATAAAAGCTGTAAAATCAGAAAGTTAATTATTTTTGTGATAAGTATTTCACTGCCAGTCTTACCTTCACTTCTTCATTTGTTATTTCATAACTTTTTTTTTTGTCACTGTAAATTGTTTATTAAAACACAAAGCAATGGACAGTGAAAAACATCCTGATTTTTTACTTTTTGGTGAGAGTAGGGTAGGCCATGGAAGGGAAAGGGACAGATGGAGACAGCTCAGAAGAAAAGTCAGCTCTATCCACCCCTACTGCTTCCCCAGCCAGCCAGGTTCAAAGCCCCTTGATTACATTTCATTTTGCCAGTATAAATGCATGTTGTGGCTACAAATAGTTGGTTTGGCCTCTGCAAAGAAAGGACAGGAAACTAAAGTAAGACCTGCAAGGGTTACTAAGAATTGACATTTTTTTCTCCAGTACTTAGTACAGAATAGAGCAACGAGACCC